>JANPWX010000064.1:1741840-1840628 GCA_024734555.1 Trochalopteron elliotii | reverse complement strand
CCTTCCCCTCCCCTCCTTGTCTCAAGAAGGTTTCAATTCCTTGACCAATTTACAAAAATACAGTATGGATCCCACTTCAAAAGATTTTGTCTTCATTATTTCCTTCAAGTGGAGAATCACTTTCATCTTGAACATTAAAGCTTTGTGTGACACAATTCTGCTGTCTGTCAGTAGAATAATGTATATACATTTATCTTTATTCAAATCTGTGAGTAACTGCAATGCAATAACAGAAGTACAGGTGAATATCATACTCAATTTTACTGAGAATTCTCATGAAGTAATATTTTATCTTGAATTTCAAAGCCAGTGGCATGTACATGAAAGTATGGGGTAGACATCTCTGTCTTCCCTTCTACTGTTTGAAATATTTCATGGCCTCAACCAATTAAGCCTTTTTAAAAGACAGATTTACAGGTAAAGAAAAGATATCCTATTAACATTTGGAGGTGGCTTTCATATTTAACCCTTATCAGTTCACCAGAAAATCCACATGAAGGAGAACTGTGAACCCACACAGTAAAGAACCCACACAGAGGGAAATCAAGTGTACTTAGAAGCCAGGTAAAGAAATCCATGGGCCTTTTTTTTTTAAGTTACAGAAAGGGCTTCTTGTAAATACTCATTAATTTGAAGCAGGGTTTCTGTACACTGCTTTTATTTTAATGTTAATAAATGTTCTGCATAAAGAAGATATTCAGGATTAACAGTGTTGTGTTTCTATATCTTATGGTAGGCATTATAAAGTGAACTAATGTTATATATCAAATTACACACACTTTCTTGTTTTCAAGAAATTAAATTCCAATAATTTATGACTGTATTTCATAGGTTTATTTCTCTTTGCAATTCTTAAATGGGTAAATAAATCATTTGACTCAGAATCAAGAAAAATAAAGATGGAAATATGGAGAACAGCAATGAAATATTAAAAATTACTTTGTTCATTAATACCATTTGGCACTACTTCTACTGGCAATCAATCCATCTGATTTAAAGTGAAAGGATTCCTAACAAAACTTCTAAAGTCTCAGTGACTCTCTGACAGCCATCTTTGTTGCAATAAAATGAGAAATGTTGCACATTTATGACAGTCGGGGGCTTAATGTCTTCTGCTGGTGTTTTGACTGTTAGCATCTAAACCTGAATTTCAAGTAGTACATTCCAGTTTTCCAAGTAGTGTATTCATTTAATTTCTTGAATTGTGGTAATATTTAAGCTGTTCCTCAGTAGTTAAGTAAAAAAAAGGCAATCCATTTTCATTCTGACAAAAAAATAAGAAGTTCAACACAACAAAAAAATGTTAGAGTTCCATATGTGAACAATTTGAACTCAAACATATGAATATTTTTGCTGTAAAGGTTCTGGTACACATTATTTAAAAATGCAGAGGCACATAGGGAAATCTTGCATTAAAGGCCACTTCTAAGCTCTCAAAGCTTGATTTGCTTCCTTGTTGGAAACAGTCCATCCCTGGAAAGTCCATGGAACACAGGGTTCACAGTCAGGTGCAGAGCCCGACTGCCCAGGGTGCTCCCTCTTTAAGCAGTGCTGGGACAGAGAGTGGAATAGGCTTTGTAAGGTGCAAACAGGTCCCTGCTTTGCAAATGGGTAAAAATGAAGCAGAGAAATGGGTCATCCTGTACACTGTTAGGAAACTAACAAAACATGTTAATCTAAAATTATCTGCTGCTTAGGTTGGCGTATGTGTGTCTTACATTAGTGCTGTAAATTATCTTTAGTATATTGGGAGACAAATCCTTAGGATTATTTTATAGGGGATTTAGTGAAAGAAGTGACTTTTGGTTAGCAATCCTAGGGGAATGAGGGGTAAAAGGGTTATATTCACAGAGTGTGAGGAATAAACTGCCCAGCAAACCTTGTCCTGTCATGCTTGTTTATTTGTTTGGATAACACACTGGGACTTGTAAACACCAGTGCTCCAGGTGAGAAGTCATTAGTTCCTCACAGCTATGATAGCTGTAAGACACTTAACAAGGGCTGTCAGTTGTCTCACTTTTCCACACACACAGAGAAAAGAAACATGTATTTCACATTGTGAATAGTGTAAAATAAGAATGAAAGCCAGGACGCATCAAACCCTGCCAGAAGAGTTTATAGATGTATGTGTATACATACATCATGCAAATAGGACCTAGGAGATCAAATCAAGCTCTCATCAGTTTCCCTATATGCGACACATTTACAAGAAAAGATGTGTGAATGTACAGCTTTTTTTTCTTAGTTACACTTGTGCATACCCTTGTATGACCTTGTCGAGTGGAAGAGCTCTGAGTGGTTTCACTTGCTCTTGCAGAGTCCTTCACTTTGTTTTATGCACAACACGTATGAAACCTAAAACAAAGGAAGTGCCCAACACTTTGTGCCTTTGCTACAGAAGTGGTGCTACATTTTTTTTTTTGGTGCAATGCCTCTGCAGGCAGAGCAGAAGTGCAGAGAGGCCAGTCCAAAGGTACAGGGAGCTTTGGCCCAGCTCAGAGACCTGTGTGCATTTTGGGAGTCTAGCTCTGCACTATGCAGTGTAGGTGGGGGACACAAACACTGCTCTTTGGGGGGTGGTATGGGTTTTCCCATAACCTCTGAGGGTCCAGCCCTTGGCAGAGAAGTGGCTAAAATCAATTAGCGAGATGGCATGGTTGAGTGTGTCTTGAAAAATCAAAAAGGTTTTAATAAGGAAAGAAAATAATACAAAAACAAAGGCATAGCCAAACATAGTATAGAGACAAGTCTCCCACTTGCTACGACACCTTGAAAAGTGTGGAGTTTCTTTGTTCTCTCTCTTTAGTACTTAATAGTTTAGGTGGGCTATTTGGCTCTTGGCCCAATGAGATCACCAAGAGGCTTTCAGTTGCACTCTCTAGGTCCAATCCATGCTCTTGTGCTGACACTGAGCCAATTGCAATGAGAAAAACATAGGACTTTCTAGTTAAACTTCCTAAAATGTCTAAAGGTAAACTGAAACTCTTTCCCCATTTGGAAACACCTGCTGGGGGTGTGGGGAATGCTTTACTACAGGGTGGTGTGCACAATGCTTGCTGATTTATAGTACTTACAGTCAGCTTTCATAGCTCTGTAATTCAGAATACATTCGGAGAATGTAATTTTTATTATTGATCATCTATGCTCACATCTTAGTGTTGGTTATTTTGTTTATTTTTGTTGAGTTTTTTTGCATTCAAGCTAAATTGTATAATTTGTAAAATGAGAAAAATAAACAATAAAAGCAGTTTGTCTGCATTCTGGCAAAATTACAAGAAATAAGGCACATGAAAGAAAAAGATTTGTTAGTAGTTTGTATGCTTTTAAACAGATACACTTGCTCCATTTTTAAATTGTTAATTTCAAGAATATGCAAAGAATTCTTTAAGATATGAATTGAAGAAGAAGAAATAGCATAGCTAGTTGAATGGACTCTTTTGGACCACTGTGCTCTTAAAAATCAAGGCATGAATTTATGTAGTATTTCTGCTGGTGTCTGTTCTAGGGCAGGATGTTGCAAATAAAATACACTTTAAAAGCTCTTTTGTGGTTGGATTAACAGCTAGCAAAAGATAGCGCATCTGAAACTAGAGAGTGGAAATTTCAATTTGTCATTACTCAGATGGAAATATCAGAAAGGAGGAAGAGAGCCAAGCAATGTGGTAAATAATAAACCATCTGAAATCTGTCAGTATTAGGATCAGGGGAATATCTTCAAGTTTATGAGCCAGTAATATGTGGAGAGTCTGTAAAACTTTGGATCACATGGTGATCAGTTCTGTAGATATGCTAATCAAGAAGTATATAGTAATAAAAAAGAGATATAGAAGTAGCAAGCATGGAATTATATATAAATGATAGAAAAAGTAATTGCAGAAATAACTAACGTAAGCTACATGGTAAAACACCTGGGAGAATAATGAAGTAAAGCAGCAGGATGACTGCAAGATATATGATCAACACAGATAAAGATAATAGGCTTAAAATGGAAAAGAAAAAAAAAATCTTCTCAGTCACAATTTAATGAGAAGAGGCAAACAGAGACTTCAGAAAAGATATGACCTCATTTCATACAACCAGTAGCTTCAGGAAGCTGATATGGTGGAAGTCTATCTCTAGTGAGTGTCAGGGGTATTGGGAATGATTACTCACTACTTAACTTGTAACACATGAAGGATATGAGGCTCAGCCAACACAAGTAGGAGGGAGAACTTTTCGGGAGAGCAAAGGGAAATACTGTTTTCACATAAGCTATTATTACACTGTGGACATCTTTACCTCAAAGTAACAAGAAAGTCAAAGGTCTAAATGGCTTAAAAATGTAATAGACCATTTTTTGGAACAAAAACCTGAAGTTTGACTGCTAAAACTGACCTACTGATTCATGGGAGCTTTTACCAGATGGAAGAGCATTCTATACATGCCCTGTTTCTTACATTTTTTCCCCTAAATATCTGCGATTAACTGTTGTGGGATTTTGGGCTAAACTGTCCATTGGTTTAGTCCCTCATGGAAATTGTGATCAAGGAAGCATCTTAGGCAAGGAAAAAGGTGTTGGTAAATTGAATTCATCTTTCTTTTTCAGGGTATATATACACACCCATTAAAGTATAATTATAGGAAGATTAAAAGAATTTCTTGTTTCTAAGCATTATTTTAGAAATTTTTCATATATTCATCTGTGTTTGAGTAATAATGGAAAGATTGTCGCTTTACATTTAAGCTATTTTATTGCCCAGCAGATAACAGAAACTGAGAAAAGTCAAGCTTGGTAAGCTGAAATGTGGGAGTCGGACAACTCTCTGGTTTCCCCCCCTTGAAGTGGGTATCAGCAAAATACAACAATGTGGGCATTCTTCAACAGCATGATGAGGGGATAATGAGTATTGCTTATGTAAAAGAGGTAGTTGAGTACGTAAAAAGGCTTCAGAGTCAATAATATAAACCGCTGTAAAGTTTTTGACATCCTTCTCTAAAGTGAAAATACATTCAAATTATAAAGCAATAATACTGTTTTCCTAAATAAATTACCATAACAAAACCCCAAGCAGTGCTGTATTCTGAAATGAAAAATAACATTTATGCTCCAGATTTAATTTTAACCAAATATTTGAACTTAATCTCTAAACAAATCAACAATTCTATAAAGAAATCCAATTTTACCTATTCAGACAGCCATATGAACAATGGAACAGAATAAAATCATTATTTTCATGAAAAATTAGCCTTCTAGATCTGTGTAATAAGAAATACGGGTTGATTTCTATGTGTTTGACCTATATACTCGTGATCTGTTTACTCTTATTGTTAAGGAAAAAGAACTAAATGTTTACAGTACTGCATAACCGGTTGCTAAAGAAGCTTAATTCTTTTCCATTTTGGTCATTCATGTCATTAATATACTTGTTTAGCGAAACCTGAGTCCAGAAGGCAAGTAATTTAGTTTTAGATTGGATTTTATTTAGAATTTAAGAGTCAAAACCAACAACAGATCAAGTTTCAAACTCTCAATTTATTGAAAATAACCACCACAAGCATCACCAAATTTTTACAATAATTTTAGGAAGAATGATGTTCCAGTCCTTATGGACACTGACAGTGACTACCTTTTATGAACACTTATTTCTGTATTCAGGCTATTTCTATATGTTTATCTGCTGTCCTCAAGGTCTTCTTAAAAGTCAGATGTTGCATCTTATGAGAATATCACAGGAGCAAAACTTAAGGTACTTGCCATCACATTTGGTCATGTAATATGAAGGATATTAGTTTGTCTGCACTGTGTGTATAATTCAATAGCAAGCTTATATAGCCTAGACTGGATTTCCTCTTGGGCTTTTAGTTTGCTTCCAATTAATGACTCTTGGCATACCAATAAAGATAAATAATATGATAGATAACTAAAGTAATTTTCAGAGTCCAACATTTCCCAACATTTCTAATCAAAGTTGTTTTACACAATGACGTAAAGTGGCTTCATCCACTAAACACTAGCAAAGTTCACCTAAACAGATCTCGAATATTTTTTTTACAAATAACCTGTGTAGTGGTCTCACACAGATATTTTTTACTATCTCTGGTATGCATTGCCATTATGGATATGGTTATGGGGTTATAAAAAAAACCCACTAGGATGTTGTATATGTTTCTTATATTCTTTGTAATTCCATAAACATATGAGTGTGTGTGCATGTGTGCATACCTATGTGTATGCATTTGCCCCAAATGTACATATATATATGTATATGTATATTTATATTTATGTACATATGTGTGCATATATGTATTCATTTATATATGTATGTACCACTAAAAGCAGGTGTTCAACTGCAGTTCACCACCTAATTCCGAAAACAAAACCATTCTTTGCAGTCATGTTGGTATTTATTCACTGCACACTACCAGATTGACCAAAAGAGTTGAGAGAGCAATCCTCTCATAACCCTGAAAGGTAACTCATGTAAATCTTGACTGAAATATACTGGGGGAAATTTTGAGCTATGCACTGCAGTTTCCCATTTTGTGTTTGTTCTGTGAATAGACTCCAACTCCAGGACCATTAGACCAAAATATTTCATGAGCTAAATCCAAATTAGCAGCAGGCAATGGCAGCTTTATTGCTGATGGCTGTTACTATCCAATTTTTAAAATTTTTAGAGAGATGTTTGTGCCTGAATTAAGGTGAAAACGAGACCATATACCAAAGTCAAAAGTACGAATTTTATTTAACAATAAATGTGTGTGAGAGAGAGAGAGACAAAGAGACATAGGAAAAGATGTGAGGGGAGAGAAAGAGAGGGACAGAGAGATTAAGTAGAAAGTATCACCACTCCATGGGTCCCAACAGTGTCCCATTAATCCTCCTCTGGTCTTCTTGGTAGTGATGGTCTTGAAAAACAGTTCAACAGATTAATATACATTTGATCCAGCTGGGAACACCCAGGTAGCTCCACTGGGGGGTGCAGTTTGACACTGTCTCTTGCAGCAGACCCTGAATCTGTTGCATCATCACTTTGCATCACATGCAGTGATGGTGCAAGGCCTCAGGGATGAGTCTGGGGGGTTCTCCAGGGGCCTTTGATGAATTATGACACCTCCTCAGCTGCTTCTCGTGGAAATGTCCCATATGGATGTGACCTTCCTGGGGGGTGGGGGTGTGTGGTTACAACTGAGCCAGTTTGTGTAAGGGAGGATTGGTGTTCACGCTTTCTGACCAGAGGTTACTCCAGACTCCCAAAAACTGTCCTCCTCTCTCCTTGGTTGTGGGGGAGTGTGTACAAACCTGGCCTCAGAAGAAGAGCCTGTGGGCTGTGGCCTCCGCACTCCGAACCCAGCCAGAGATGATTTTCAGGACAGCTGCTGGGTTTGGCTTTCTTCTGGACACATTCTTCTCACTCAGCCTTGTTTACTTCTCCCCAGGCCTGAGATAACTGGAAAATAGTGTCACCTTTATCTTATCTCAAGTTCCCTTAGGCGGGTTAACTCACAGTGGAAAGTTCCCCTCAAGAGACATATTCCGGCAGGGGAGAGCTTCAGTGACTACAGCCTTTTTATAAAGTTTTGCCATAATGGGCAAAAAGTCCTTCATAACAATGTTTAAGCCATTAACCATAACATTTCAGTTCTCAAAATGGTGAAATAACTACACATTCTAACAGTGTAATTTAAAACAAGCCTCACTATTTTCTCATGACCATCGCTTGCAGGCACTGCAGAGATGTATTTTTCCATAATTTTTGTCCCTTTGGGATATGGTATTGCCATGGTTTAACATCAGTAGGCACCTAAGCAACACACAAGTGCTCAGTTGTAGTGGTGTGGTTTTGGTTTTATCAGTCTTATGTATGTATTTGTTCCTTATTTTATATTGTTTTTTATAAGTTGTAATAGTTTGTCCCATGTCACCCATGTTTAACATTTCTTGGTTTTACCCCAACCCACGTTATGTGTCAATCATAAGTTATCCAGCCTCTGGGTCTTGTTTATCACTTTGAAGCCTCTCCCAAAAGTCTAGAATGTTCCAGTGAGGGCGTCGAGTGATTGGACAAGACTCTGGCTGTCTCCCTGCCTGAGTTATTGATTTATTGTAATATGTGTCATTTACCTGCAGAGCCATACCCACATGATCCCTGATTTGTCCTCAGTTAAACCCGTCCCCAAGTTTCTCCCCCGAATATAAAATGTTACTTTCGGGTGCCCTGCCTCTTTTTCGGCTTGGGTCTCCGACTGACTGGGGGTCTCTGCTGAGGCAGACACCCTGAGCTGATGAATAAAGCCAGTGGTTGAACCCTGAGCAGACTGTCTCCTTCTTTCCTGCTGTTGTTGCTTCACTTCTGCGGGCAAACCAGAACCCACGGGATGGGCAAGGTTCATTCAGCTACCAAGCCGTGCCCCTTCTTGCCGTGGTGCCAGGGCTGACCGAGGCAAAGAGACACTGACACTGCAGCACTCAGTGGATCTCCTCAAAGAGGGATGGGGGAGAGAATCAGAAGCATAAAGGTGAAAGAACTCGTGGACTTTGGTAAAGATAGTTGAACAGGTAAAGCCAAAGCTGAAGACTCAAGCAAAGCAAGACAGGGAATTCATTCACCACTTCCCATGGGCAGGCAGGTGTTCAGCCGTTTCCAGGAAAACAGAGGTCCATCACAGGTAGTGGTGACTGGGAAAGAGGAACACAATTACTTTGAAGGTCTCCCTTCTTATTCCCCCAGATTTTATTGCTGAGCTCATCAATGCAGCCTGTGGCATTCCTGTGGTCACTTGAGGTCAGCTGTCTTGGCTGTGTCCCTCACAAAACTCTCAGTGAGCCTCAGCCTCCTTGCTGGTTGGGCAGAATGAGGAGGAAAGGAGAAAAGACCTTGACCCTGTGTAAGCTGTGCTCAGCAATAGCTAAAATGTGTTATCCACATGGTTTTGGTCACAAATCCAAAATATAACCCTCTACCAGCTGCTATGAAGAAAGATAACTCTATCCCAGCCCAAACCAGTGCAGGTGCTTTCACGTATTTGGGTAAAATAAATTCTTCCCAAAGAATCTGAAACTTTTTCTCTCCAATGAATATTAGGACTGGTTAGGACCTCAACAAAATTCTTCTTGAGTTTCACTTCTATTTATATGTCCTCACCATTGCAAAAAGTTTGCATGAACTTTTGTGTAACTCAGAGTTATTAAAAAGACTCAACTCTTTGCTCTCAGATATCTGTTCATTACTGAGTGTTCTAGTTATCATTTTATAGGATCTTCTAATGCTGAGATTTACAGACATGGAAAATCTGCTGCACTATATCAAAATATAGTGTTTCCATAACTGTTTTAGTTCTTTTATCTTGTTTCTCCTTCTGTTCCTGAGTTTTTAGTATTATAGGAGATAACACCAAATCCATAAAGAATTTCTATTTAATTTCTCACTGTGTATGTGACCATTTTTGCATTTGTTCTATGTGCAAGCTATATTTGCAATTGGCTGCTGATCTATTGCATTACTAAAAACCAGGGTAAACAGTTTATGAGTATTGCATTGGAAAGAGATTTGTTGTTATTTATAGATAACTTGACACAACTTCTTAAAAGAGGATTCTAAAAAAAAATTAAACTGGTTACATGCAATTGTTTCTTTTTAACTTCAGAAAATTTTGTCCCTTTTTCTGTGTTCCAGCTCTAAGCATGGTAGATTGTTGTGAATAAATATCAAGGTAGCCTTTGATGTCTGTAGGCTAAGATCACTAGGATCAAAGGAAAACTGGGTCTCTGGAACAAACATAAGTGTTCTAGTCTAATGTTTGGCAATCTTTCAGGTATAAACAAAATTATACATTTTTTTGCTGTTTGGCCAACACAAAAAATACAAAAAACACAGATGCCAGAATGACACAGCTGCTTATGTCTACTAATCCTCCTGATTAAGATTCAGTGCTACACACTGGGGAAAAATCTACTCCCGTGTAAACTAAGATAAATCTGTGAATTCAAATAAGCATTAAATTTGGCTTGATTCACTATTTCTCTTTTATTTTCTAATAGTTTGCTCTTTCTTTGCAACCAAATTCCCTCAAAACAGTCAGGGTTTCTTGTGTGGGTTTGTTTGTTTGTAGTTTTTATTTGTTTGTTTGTGGTATCATTTGTGTGGTATTGTATACTTATACCTGCTTTGTTAGCAATGTTAAGAACAAATATAGCAACAATGCTCAGTATTGCATAAGAACTGACCACTACTGTGATATGTGAATGAATATTTAGCAAAGTGTATATCTCAAATATAGTGCCTGTCTGTGATCTTTCGAAACTCTTCTTTCATGAAGATCTCTACTTCTCCAATTAATTGGGACTCAATTACAACACTGCTTAAGCTGCATATTGTCTGTCTTCAAGTGTTTAATCTTTAAAGCTCCAATTTAAATTTTCATTTCAAAGTTTTTGCTGAATGACATGAGAATCTTCCAGTTATTTCTTTACACAATCCTTTATTTCCAGTCTGTCTTGAGCTAATTTAGACGTACTTAGAAAAATAGAAACTGAAATTGCTTTGATGATGATGATGATGATGTTTCCATGTGCTAAGATGCTGGTCATGCAAAATGATAATGCTCATGGTCATATAGAAGTCATAAACTTTTGAAATTGTAGGTTCTGATATCAGGAGAAGTGTTTGAGCAGCAGAATAGCAGGAGTGGGAATTTATCTAATACAATGAATCAGGAATCCTTAACTGAGGTTGAGAGTATTAGAATTATTTTTTCTTAGAAAATTGCCTGCATCTATTAAAATTAAACACCATCATTGTCATTTATAGAAAAACAAAGGCAGGTCTAGTATCTTGAATCTGTAGAAAAAATATTTTTAATACATTATCATACAGAGAATAAGGTTAAACAATAAATGTTTCAAAAGGCAATAAATTAAACCAGGACAAATTCCAACAATGTCACACTGTTCACAGAGTCCTGAATCATATATTTTCGCGTCCATTCAAAACAACCAGAAAGACATAGATGTATTTTATGGAAATATTTTGATAAACAGGAGATATTAGCATCTCTTTATTTCAAAATGTGTGGAGAATCTCTAAATCCACTGTGGTTTTCATTTTTCTCTGAAAAAAGCTTGTCATCTAAGTCTTGAGAATTTCTAAGATTCTGTCCTTATATTGAAAAGGAAAAGAAAAGCAGCTTAAAGAGCTTAAAATCCTCATAACTCTATTAGAACAGAAATTCACATAATAATTGGTCCTAAATTAAATTACATGGAGTATGCAGGGCGAAGAAGATCACTGCAAACAAAGAATGAATATAGAGGGTTAAGCTAAGGTCACAGAAGAAACTGCAACTGCACGGTGAGGGAAAAATGGTATGAAAATGTGTCTGCAGAATACAAGTGTTGGGATAACTGCCTTGTCCTCCGCAAAACATTGAAGACATGATATGCAAAATGGCAAATGTATTTGCTGAAACTGAGATATCAATTTTATATCAGCATTTTATAAATTTTATATCAGAATTTTATAATTGAACTTAGCAAAACTGATCATAGGTCTTGCTGATGTTGGTGTTTATAATTTAAACCAGAATATGAAGAGAATAAACACCATTTTCTGGAAACATAACAGGGTGAAGAGAGATTTAAAAAATCAGGCATTCCAAACCTATTAAACACAAGTACTTTAGATTTCTGTTGGCAAAATAGAGAAAATGTAGAACAATGCTTAATGATCAGGTACATTAAGAAACTAAAGAACAATGCTGTAATCATTGTGCCATCTCCCATCTAAATAATTCACTTGGATTTCTTGAAGAACAAGAGGGTTTTACACACTCTGGCAGTTTTCAGAAAATTGGGAAATGGTGAATATTAGAATAGATTAATATCATATAATGCACTTTTAATGGAACAAAGCAGTGGAAAACCGCAGGAAAAGAGCCAGTATTGAAGATAAATGTACCAAAGTGTGAAGAAAAATCCTTGAATGTCTGGCAAAAGCTGAGACAATGCCAGGTCTGCAAAGGAAAGGCATTAGCATTACAGTTCGACTTATGTTTAAGATTCAAATAACAGCCTGAACTGATCAGTCTTAATGAAGACTATGAAGTAACTGCAAATGCTTTTAGCCATGGCAGAGAAAAAGAACGACAGTAGTTTACAGAGTTGAATGGATTTTGCTTCATTTCTGCAAAGGACTCTATTTAAATGCAAAGGCCATTTCTGCAGCCCAGCTGACAAGGGGCGAAACACTATCACAGGAATGCATTGCATGGCCTTCGCCATTACAAACACGTTCTCTGGATATTGTGCTGAAAACCTTCTTAGTCGCCTTTGCAACTAATTAATGTTACTTTCTATTTCCATATTTTGAGACATCTCCCATGTTGCATATGCAGAAATGCAGGTAGTTCAGTATTGGTGCAAATGTTACAAGAAGTTATTCAGGGGAACTATTTCTGCCTTCAAAAAAAATGTTTAAAATACATCCTTTATAAAATGGCACAATTAAATAGTATCAGAAAACAGAATGGAATAACCCTTTTGAAAGCATACAAAATGCTGCTGGTTCAAAATCAAAGGTCAGTCTATGAATTAAAGCTGGGACAGGACTCAAGAGTTTTCAGCCCTTGTTTTTGTCAGAGCAGAGCCCTGGATGTGATTTTTGACAGGTGCTCCTTCCACCATTTCCCTCTTGAAAGTCATTCATATCCTCAAGTGTTGGGGTGCGTGTCTCTTTGGCCAGCCCGCTGCTCGGCTGGACCACCCGGTGGCTCTGATACACCACAACAGAACCGATTTGTGAGTTCTTGGCTCAGCAGCACCCCGACTCTCGCTGTCACGGCCGTGGTATGAACGAAAGAGGGGACTCTCGGAGGTTCGGGGAACAGAGGTTTATTCAGGGGTCACAGGGCCTTACCTCAGGCCCAGTGCCTCAGGAGAGACCCCGGACCTGGGCTGCAGGGGGGTTTTGTCCAGGACAAGTTCAAGCGGTGGGTACAAACTATGAACCAATAAAACAAAGCAAAGCAACAAATGCCAACTGAATTACCTAACTACTAACAAATCAAAGGTAATTTGGGGAGGGGTCTCTGGGGAATCTGCCAACTGCTGTCCAAATCTCCTCAAAGGTTCTGGACCTTGGAGATAGGGACTCATGATGGACAGGGGAAAGAAGGATACATTGGAGAGGATGGGCAGGGATCATCATGGGGAAAGGACCAATAGGAAACAGTCTCGGGGCAAAGACCAGAGAGGCATAAAAACCCTTATCAACTTATGATAAGAGAAAATTCCAAGACGAGGGGCCCATATAGGGTAACTAAAACTATACTAAACTTATAATAAAACTTTTAAAACAAAATCTTGCAACCCCACACTCAAGATCTGTGAGGTCAATTTCCCCATACTTTCAAATTTGCAAGGAGTTAATTAACTAAGGTGAGCACCATACAATCATAAAAAAAGTAATGTTTAACATAATCTTGTTATTTTGGAACTGAAAACAGATAGTGTGAAATTGTGCTACAAAGTGCAATTTATGGGAAGAACAATCATGAGAGATTTTGGGCACAGCTTGCCTATGTACAGATAAGCAAATCCTGTTTTGCTGGTATCACTGAAGTGGCATGCACATACACAAACACTAGAATGGAGTCCAGCTTTTTATTTAAGCCAAGGATTTTCTGTGCTACTAGAAATGTTTTAGAACAGCTAAGGCTAATCATTCAGAGTAATACCAGAATAGGCCTACAGCACCTGAAGAGCTGGAGGAATGAAGATTGTATTTTTTTCTGACACACACATGCACATACATACTCTCACTATAGTCTGTGGCAAAATTCTCTTGGGCTAGAAATAGGACAAGCTAGATGGTGCTAAAGCTTATCCACATGACACTTCTGTTCTTGGGTCTTTGGTTTTCTGGCAGGAATCAACACCAGCAAAATTTTTACTGATGCTCGTTTGGAGCCAGTGTTCAAATTGCCTGTGGGGAGCTAATCCCTCCTGCTGACCCATTCACTAGGTGAGCAAAGATAGCGCTGCTGTGATTCATTCTGTACTTAAATTTAGACAGGATCAAGTCTTCCTTTCTCTTGGTAACAAGTATTAATAACAAACTGCTTCATTACATCACCTTGCACTCTATTTCCTCTGAAGCTGATGATTCCTATAATAATTATAAACTCCAGTTTAAATTAATGCACATGCATTTTGGAATCTAGATGTTAAAAATATCTTAAATGTCAACAGTAATATGAAATTTAGGGAATCATTTTCACCTCTCCAGTGCTTTCTGAGGCTATTTTCAAGGGCTCTTTTCAAAAGTACTTCAATGAAGAATACTGAAAATATTTTCTTAAAGATTTTTTCCCTGCTTTTTAAAAGAGAAAGTGTGAAAGAAACGACATGATGCCTTTTTTATTGTCACAGAGCTTGCACACTTTGCAGGATCAATGATTCAACACAGCATCAGAAAGCCATTAAGATGTGGCTGCCAAAATGGTCTTTTGAAGCACAACCACCAACTCAGAAAGACAGAAAAGGCCCACATACGGTGTTAGGAAAGCCACATCTGTGTAAAAATCTCTTAATGTAGGCTAACCAATTGACAGCCTCTGCAGGTATAGAGGTGTTTTCATCTTTGTGGTCTTTTGTATTTGTATTAATGATACAACCTTTATATAGTGTAAACATGAAGTCAAGAGTACATCTATACTTCATCTCATGCATTCTGAGTAGATCATTCAAGTCAATAGATGGTCATATTGTGTCAAAATAAACCTGTTTTGTAAATCTTTGCAGTAGAGGTTTTTGCACTCAAATCAGGCTTTGAGTTGTAACTCTCTATTAGCAACATTGATGTTGAAATGTATTTTGCAGAAATCCAGGTTTATTGATTTCAGTGTATATCAGCTAGAAGAACAGGCTCAACTTGCATCTTAAAAATAATAAATAGAAAGCCACTCAGACTTTGGAGGACTAAAAGATTATCTAGACTGTATTTCTCAGGTTTCTTAATGACTGCTAATGAAAAATCACACATTTCACACTTCTACATCATGAACTGGGAAGATTAAAGAAAATTTGAAAAACGGTAAGGTCCTGCGTTTTCCTTTTTTTTTTCTCTACTGCTGTTTTGTGGTGTACCATGATAATTTTAAAAGCCATCTCTGCAATCCTTATCTGTCATGGAAACAAATTCATTCGCTGGGTGGCTGAGCAACATGAGGTGAAATAAATTTCTCAGAAGTCTATCCCCGGAAGGCTGCCATCCATTACTGTTACAAGTTTGCAATGGAAATGGCTTTACTGCTATGCAGAGAGTATGATAGAATTTAAGGCCCTGTGAAAGATGCATTAGAACAATAAATATAGTTCAAATAATGTATTAGGGACAAAATATTGCTGAATGTGATATGTTTATTTATTCTGACAATTTTTTGAGTTTATCAAAGTAGATGGAGAACTTCTTAAATCTGGAAGTTAAGCTAAAGCGTAATAAAAGTGAAAAATTATGCACAAATTGATGTATTCACCTAGCATGGGGATTAGCATTTTTTCATTTTACCTATGTAGAGTACCTAGAGTGCCAGACTTTCTGGCAGATATGATCATCATAAATCAGAAGATTCATAATAGTCAGCCACCTGATTCCATCTTAACTCTTCCAGATGTTCACTGTCTATATTTTAAAAGCACATTATGGATAATTTTCATCTTTTCAACCAGGAACATCAAAGACTTTATATCTATTACAATTACAGTTAAAGTCTAATCAAACAAGGCACCAAGTAGCCACAGCTTTATTTACAACAAAGCACTTATTTATATCTCTGAAGATGTGTGTTAGAATACTATTGCTTTAAGTGGGACTTAAGACCAAGTTTAGATGCAGGCATTGGCTTTAAACCTGTAATGAGCTGTTGGTTAATGGCAGTTATATTGCAAGTCTGTTGTTCTTGCAGATAATTCCAGCTTTATAATATTTGCACTGACACATTATATTCAAACAGCTTGACTGAATACCAGATGGATAGTACAATAAATAATCTATTGAAGCAACAACTTACCCTTTGAAAGTTTTGCTAGGTTCCTTAAATTTCAATTCACCACTGATTTTTAAATATGAAGAAAAAGTTGTCGCTTGTCTGAATAAGAATGTATAATAATATTTCATCCATAAAAAATCCTTTAGTCCTTCTCATTTTTCAGCAGAAGAAAATAGATTAAGATATTTAGATAAACACTTTAATAAAATTTCCCCCAAAAAAGGATTTCTTGCAAGGTGATTTCTTGGGATATCAGTCTGTGTCTGAGTGGCAGACATTATCCAGCCTTAGGCTTTAGATTTTTGCATTGTTTTGGTCCCACTTGACAAGGCCTCTCCCTGCATGACCCAGCTTTCTTTCACAGGAAGCCAGATGTTAGGTATAACATGTTGCTAACATAACATGCTCCACACAGTCTACTTTTATGCTCTAGGGTGTGTTCCTGTGGTTCAGCCCAAGTGATGAGTACTTTGGATATGCATGCTGCCATCCAGCTGCTTTATGTCTCGAGTTCAATGCCTGGAAATTCAGACTGCCATGGTCACTTCCCCAATATGCTTCAAATAAGCCTGCTGGTGATCTGATCCTCTAATTTAAATTCTAATTTAAATTTGATTATTTTCTGGGGGGAAGGGAAAAATGGTGGTGTGGGGGAAATATGCCTAGCAAAGAATGTTTTTACAATGCTCACTTTATCGCATTTTATCCTCAGAAGTTAGGAATTCACTTCCAAATTTCAGGCTTTCTGTGATGTATTCCCTGGCCATTCTGGTTTCACCTTTTGTAAACTGGATGTGTCTCAACATATCGGGCTGGACAGCTCAACCTGTCCTCATTCCTCCTGCAAGATATGACTATTTTGTTTTCTTCTATGCATAATTGCACCTCTCATGCTAGCAATATACATTCAAAATTAGTTCCCACTTTTTTATCCCTTTCTTTTGTGTGGCAAGTTTGCCCTTTTCTCTGCAAGGGGTCTTTGAGCCAACAATTCATTGCTTCATGGAAATACACAAGCACCTGAAGGATAAACAGCCAATTGTCCTTGACTGTAGCACTGACCATTTCTCAACAATAGTTTTTATTGAAGTTTTAAACCATTTTATTGGTCAGAGTAGCTGTCTGAAGTGCAATTCAATAAGCTATCCAGTGCAAGGTATTAGCAAAAAATACAAAATTAAGTTCCTACTACAGATACATCTTGCAATTTGTAAAATGGCCATTAGACCTGATTGCAGGGCATCAAGAATATAAATTATGAGGAAGAACAGACAGCTCTGATTCTTTTTTTCATACACTTGGTTCTGAAACATTGCAACAAGATGAGTCTGTACTTGGCAAAGCCAGTGAAATACAGTTTCCTCAACTTCAGTGAGCTCTGTGTGCATCAGGCTCTTCAGTTTAAGCGTGTGAGCTTCAGAATAATATATATGGTTACATTGGTGTTTTTGAAGTTAGAATATTATTTTCCAACTGGCCTATGTTCATGTGGTACTGGGAGAATGGCAGGGAATTACACGTTTGCAGGGAACTTCCTCCTCTCTGAAATAACACAGCTTCTGCAGGGTAACTTTCTGAAAGTTAACATCTGCTCTAAGTTATGGCTATACAGGTAAGGATTTCAGCAGAACCAAATACTTTACAGATAATAGGATGGAATCACACTTCTGCTAACCCTCTGCTAAGGAATACAATTCTTTATGTTCATATTTGATTTTTATAGCCTGCCTCACCTCTCTTACACTTCCATTTGAGTCAATTGAATATTTTGCCCTAACCTACCCTTTGGCTCTCATAAAAGAAAAATGAAAAAATATTGGCATACATTGATCTTCTCTCTTTTCCTAATCCCTTTGTCAATGTGAAAAGGAATAAAAAGTTACAGTAGCCTTTTTGTAGGATACTGGCGTAGCTCAGGTGAATGAGAGATTAAAGAAGAAAAAGTTTCCATGACAAATTAAAAGTAGACAGCGAGTACTTACCTGCTAATGATTAATTTTTAGATATTATCTAAATCCAGTTTATCTAATCCATCTCAGAGGATTTAATTATGTTTGCATTTAATTAGAATGGAAAGCCACTTCTGTCATTAAACCCTGCAGAACTGTTTCAACTATTCTCATTTTGACTGATTTCTTCCCCTTGTTTATTAAACAGAAATATCCAACTTGTGCTCATCAACTAATTTTGATATTACAAGTGCCACTAAACTTTTCTAGAGAGGTACATAAATGAAGACTTGCTCTTTTCTCTATAATACATAAATATTTTTATCAAGAGGTCTGCAATTTACATGACCATGGTTTAGCAACCAGTCAGAATATCATGGTCATGTTAGAACTAATGAACAAATCCAGGTACAATTTAAAAGTGGGTGGTGGTTGTTAAAGGTCATTTTTGAATATAATAACTGAATGCAGTAGCAACTCAATCATACCTTTTTGCATAATTTTCCTGAAGATTTTTCAGTGCAGTTTGAAAAGAGCAATGAAGGAGTGATATATGTATAGAATTTTCCTCCCAGCAGGATACAAAAATATAATGAGCAGAGGTATAAGATGTGGTAACCTGCATATCTTAAAGTACTGCTTCAAGATGATTTATTTTATAGGATATCAGTATCTATATACCTCTGGCGAGGGTCCCAAAATTATTTTTATTTGACTGGAAAATTCTTTCCACTTTAATGTAAATCTTTTTATCCTAATGTATAAGTCATAATTCAAAGTGTCAATGGTGGTTTTTTTTCAATTTCTTTCATAATATAGACCAAAATCCTTCTTGCAGAATATTTGACTTGATGCTATAATTGAAAATGGTTTCTGGATAAATACCATAGACAACTTAAGCACAATCAGCTGGAGGATAGATGTCTTGTGATACATTTATGGATACTTGAGTTTGGTGTAAAAGGACTAAAGCATAATTGAGGCAGAAGTTGCATAAACCTAAGTCTCCTTACATTACCTGACAAGGCTAGTATGGAGATTCTAAAGCTTATTACCTCTGTTTAAAATAATCTCTTTTGTGAAATATGCAGGTAAGAAAGAAAGCTCTCTTCCAAAAAACCACTGAGAAACATGCCAAAACCAAGTCTGACAAATACCACAGAATTTCACTGCTGCTAATGAGGTAGACTTTTAATATATTAAAAATATGTAGAGTTCCCCTCCAAAGTAATTTCTATGCCCATTTTCCATTATAATGTATTATTACTCCCTCAATAACTTTTATTCAGAGCTTTGAGTTGTAAACTCTGACTACAATTTGTCAGGCATCTTTAAAAAATAAAAAAGGCAAACTTTTCATGGATTCTGGATCAGAAGAATACAAAGACTTATTTAAAAAAACCTGTTGTCATCTTTGTCTCCTTTCATCTTAGTATGGAATTATCTGTAGAACTAGCAGTTCTTCCTTTCAGATATCAATGAAAAATGTTTCAATGACGTGATGAAACAATTGAAATATAGTCGATTCCCACATGTCATCTGGGCCACGAAAGCTCATTGCAAATTTGGCCTAACATGTCCAACATCAGGATCTGCCACTGATTTTCCCTATATCACCTTTTCCCTGAACTAAAAATGCCAATCTGATCGTTCAAAAGTGATTAGCTCATGATACCTGGACTGTTAAATTTGTCTTACCCACTATGTACAGCCCACAAGAAAGAAGGTGAATTGTAGATAGGTTATTAATTCTAGTTGCTGTCATTCTGGACTCCAGTCATCTTTTTTTAATGAGTGTGATTCCCAATTTAGCTCCATAAAGTCTGTTCACTAGCAGGGGAAAAGAAGATTTTAAATTAAGACCTAATTTTTGATAATTTAGACATACCCAGGAAAATATTAATGTAAACCACACAGAGACATCTCTTCCTCTAACTCTGTGTATCTGTGCAACATGATAGACATAAAGTCACAGTCTATTTTGAAACTCTTTATGAGTGTTTGGATTAAAGTCTGGTGTTTGTAGTGATGCCTTAAGTTTTAGCTTTCATGTTTTTCAGATTCTGTGCTGCCTAGGGGTGTAGTTCTGAGCCTCATATTAAGTGTTAGTAAGCTCTTTTCACAGAGTAGGTAGACAGAACAAGTCCTTTTCCTGCTGGAGACCAAGGACAATTTTTTATGCTTCCCCATAAGCATAAAATGGTGCACTTTGTGACCATTCTAAGTCTCCCTAGGGTGTAGCCCTGCTCGGGCTCTTGTCCTGCCCAAGTGTACCCTAAAGGCCTTTCAATAAATACCTACTTTATTTTCTAACTCTGTCCAATCTCTGTTTCAGGTCAGCCTTCCCAAGCATCAGTAGATGCAGCTCTAGCCCAGGAAGACTTAATGATTACCACTTATTCCTTACTTGTTTTTTACCTTTGGTCTTCTAGGGACAGCTGCCTTTCTGCAGGGTGTAATTTAAATATTTTTGGCCCATATAGAGTTTCTCTTGTTTCACTGGTAGTGAATACACAAATTCTGGCATATATTTTAGAAACTTCATATAAGTATCTTGTGAAGAAAGGTCATATTGACACATATCAGCTTGAGTTTGCAGACACTAATGGATCTTTTAGGAGGCTGTCAATGCTTGAAACATCTCTCTCTGTTGCAGAAAGGCACTCGACTGAGATTGGGCTCCTGGTAATTGTACAACTGTTTAATCCCTAGTAAATTGCCCTTCCTAACTCTACCCCACAGCTTTAAACACTCTACTACTCTTCCTCAGTCATTAGAATCTAATCTGTACCAGTTTTCAGGCATATTTTTCATTCCTGTTCTATGTGAAAAATTTTGCCAGCAGTGATCATCATTTGTTACATATTTCTACAAAATTTAAACACAGTAAGACCTTCATAGGTCAAGTACTGTCTCATAAAATATTAAATTAAACTATTGGCAATTTGAGAATGCTAATTTTAATCAAAACTGTGTCTGAGGTAAAAGATAAGCCTTATTCAGAAAAAATAGACAATAAAAAGGCCACAGAGATCCTGTTTTTTCACTTCTTCTTTTTGCGTTGATTTTAGATAAACTGCACCCAAATTGTTCTCCAGTAGTTTTGATGAATTTTCTTGAACTGTAACTCTTCTAGGTCAGACTGTAAATTGATATATATAGATATATATCTGTGCTTTAAATTATTTAGAAAAAGATTCTTCACCCTTTGTGGTCTGGTTCTCTTCAGTATGACGAGGGCTGACAATGGTGTGCAAGTTGCTCTCAAAATATACCACTTTCAATTTGCCCAGCCTGCTTGCGCCTTGTCTGGCCAATCACTCATTCACTGTAAAAGATACTGATCTTTTCAAATGAACTAGAATGCATAGATGTTTGTTCTGTGTCTGCTGACTCTCACGTGTTATGAGGGCTCAGAAAATCGCACCTGGCCAGCAAGTATTTCCCATAAAGGACTGCTGCAACTCAAGGAGTGGCTGACAATGAGTCAAGGACCTCTTTCTCTCCAGCTACCACTGTTGTTCCTGACATGGCACTAAGAACAATGATCACACTGTTGGACACCCTCAAGGACAACATACCAACATCACTATGGTAAATACTAATTCCACAGCTGTCCCTGTCACCCCTTCCCTTGTTAATTATGCCGTTTCTAATTTATGCCTATTCTTTCTGTCTCTCCTACCAGTGTAGACACACAGCAAGATTTAGGACTATTTCAAAGTGCTTTGGACTTCCCATGAAATATCTTTATATCTGGAGCCAGAAAGCTTCAACAGTCACTGCAGGAACAGGCTTTAGAGTGGACTTCAGAGCTTTTCTTTTGTTTAAAGAGTGAGTTACTTGTCACAAATTAAGTTCCTCACAGGTTGATACTGGTTCTGATATCCAAAATCTTCACAAAAAATCTTCATTATGGGATTGGTTATATATACTCATCAAGTTTGCAGATCATGCTATCCTGGAAGGAGGGGTTGATACTACAGAATGAAGAAATGCCTTGTGAACAGAAGTCAGGAAGTTGAAAGGCTGGGTCAACAAGAATTACACGAAGTTTAACAAAAAGAAGGTTGAAGATTGTACTTGTGGGTAGCAGGATGCTCTGCCTGGAATGAGGGAAACAACTTGAACAATAATTATTATAAAATCCAGACTCTTTCCAGTAGATTCAGCACACAACTCAAGAGCAGAGCTGTAGCCAAAACCAAAGGCATGTGTAGTTCAGTGGCCTGTCTTCAAGAGCAATTTTTTTATGGATGGGTAATGCAAATGAGACATATTGTGATAAATCCCTTAAACATTGTGTCAGCCTCCAGAAGTTTTCAGTACAGGGACTTTATGTTCCAGGGTGATTTCTCTATGCTTAGTAAGCCTCATCACATTGTTTTATGTTCAACCATCCATATTACCCTTTGATTTATGGAAAGTTCTGCCATTCAGATGTTGTATGGCAAGTAGTGTTACAGGATAACGGTGCACCTTGTAAACAGTCGCTTCTTTTTGCTTTCCTTGAATTCAGGTCAACCATTTTTTGAGTGTATTCTGTCAGGTGAAGGAACTGCCCATTCTCCTTTAAGTTTTGCAAAGAGAAAGTTGTCATAGTGTTGTGAGCATTTATTAGGCAAGCTCTCAGATACCAGCCCAGAGTGCAGTGAAGTATACTCTGGAGAAAGCTTCTTTCAGGCTGATCAGGGAGATTCAGCTGGTCACAGTTTAGGTAATGTAAAACCTGTATAAGATTATCAACTCTGTAGCTTTCCATACCAACAACTCAGCTTTTAATTTATATACCCTGTGGGATGCTTCACAAGGATATTCTACTGTAAAACTGAGGTGCTGGTGTCCAGGAAGACTTCTGCAAACCCTGGAGATGTATTGGATAGAGGTTTTGTTTACCAAAATAGAAAATCTCTCTGAAGAATGACAGATTCTGACAGTGTCTATTTATGAAAAATACTATGGCATGCGTGTCAAAGTGGTGATGGAATTTGTTAAAAGTTTCTGTGAGAATTGAGATGTTTTGTCATTTACAGTAACCTCCATTTTAGTGTAGCCTTTCTGATGGCAAAAGATTGTGTCTAGCCTTCTGTTCCTCTGGCTGATATCCAGCTTATTGAGGAAGGTTTAATAATAGCATTTAGCTTTTATAGCATTTTTTATCTGAAGCTTTAAAGTTCTTTACAGGAGTGGGTACTATTATGATTTTTATAGACAGAAGAACAGATTGGGTTACACAGTAAATATACAGATGAACTGTGAGCTGTACTTGGGTTTCTTGCTCTTTAAGCAAGCCTGCTAATCACCAGCCAAATTTATCTTTTAGGAGAGCAGTGGGAGATGGGAGGATCTAACAAAGAGAGGACACAATTTTTGAAGTTATCTTTACAGTGGCACTAGTCCTCCTGTTGCGATGCAAAGATGAACTACAGGGAAATAATAACTGATCTTTTTTTTAGAAAAGATCACTGCAAATGAAAGTTCAGCATGATGCATTGAATGCTTCCTGCCCTAATGAGGAGTTCTACACCACTGTTCCTAAGGATGAGCAAGACAGAGGCTTAGTGAGTGTTGACAGGGTTGGTTATCCTTCCAGTTATAGTAGGGAAATGAGCTTCAAAAAGCATAAAGCAGAATTTAAACAAAGCAAGAACAGCATTCTTGAACAGAAATTAGTTCATCATTTACAGAATTAAATGAAGAAGAAAGATTTTATTGTTAGATTAAGTCAGAGTATATGCATATATCCGACAAGTGGAAGAAAAGTGATGAACTCCTCAAGTGAAGATTCCTGCACAGGATATAGATCATTTTCACAGATGATGAAAACTTGCCAGGTCTGCCATGAGATATTCACAAATGAAATTTTAGTGTGTTGTAATTGATAATGTGTCCTTGGTCCTGACACAAACAAACCCCCACAACACCCCCCACCCTCCGCTTTTATTAGGGAAAATGAGACAGAATAAATTAATTCTTAGTGTATTCACTTCTTTGCACAGTATTATTCCATATCTTTTTGTATCCCTGGTCTACTATCTGGCTTCCATTTACTGTTTGACTATCTATCTTTAAGATCACTTCTTTTCACAGAAAGGTATTTCCCTTCAAACCAGTGGATAGCATGAAATGGGATGCACTTTCCATTACATATATTTTCCCAAAGAAATCATCAACAACCACAATAGAAAAGAGTAAAATTTGTGGCTTAGAGTAGGGATTCTGTCCCCACTAAAGAAACATGGAAATTAAAGAGGAAATTGAAAAAGCACAGTTTGTTTCAAATCCAAGAGGAATGTGCTATTCTTGGATTAAAAACGCGTTAAACAAAAAAATCAAAACATTCTATTTCTTCTTACCGGCACTGTACTAAGGCTATATTTCTATTATATTATACTTGTGTACACAGCAGCATTTGTGTGACAAAGTGAATAAAATAGGAAAGAATGCAAACTCATAATAAACTGTCCAAGAATATTTTTCAGTATGATTTGCCAGACATGTTAAAGCTATGAGGCCCTGAGCACAACAGACACAGAAGCAAGGTGGAGACTATGTAGGGTTCATGGCTAACAGGGATGTTACTGAGGAAGCATAAACAGAAGATTAAAGTCCATTCATCACAGTGTGTTACTGGAACTTTCCCAGATATTTTTTTAATCTGGAAAAGTTGGAAGAAACTGTGTCAAATAAATGCTTCAGAACAAAACATTTCTAAGCAAATTAATAAAATTAATAAAAACAATTGCCAAAACCAGATTACAACAATGTCTGAAACCAAATGGTATTTGCACAGTATTTCTGAAGAAACTCAGACAGGAGATTACCAAATATTAGCTGAGATATGTAATATATTGCTCAGTTTGCCAAAGGAATAGAAAACAGTAAGTGTTACCATGTCTTTTCCTTAAGTGTCTGCTTCTGGCAATTTTCAGAGATAAGATATTGGGCTATGCAGGTTTTTAGTTTCAGCTGTAATGGATATTCAAGTGTTAATATAAAACATTAGTAATTTAGGATTTAGTGAATGAAATGAAAAACACAGAAATGTCTATCTTCTGTTTTCTGAATATAACTTTCAAATATTGATGGCAATAAATATGTTAGTCTTCCTCTTGATAAAGGCTGGAATGTTAGGATCTAGAAGAAAAGTCCCAGTGGCAAAATTGTTGAATTAAATTACTTTCATGCTTCTGGTCCCTAAACTAAAGATTCATGTAGTTGGTTACCTTTACTCCACTTTTCGCATTCCTGTATCACAAACATTTCTCTTTAAAGCTCCTGTGCAGTGCAACAGTGTTGAGGAACTATGGGTATTTTCTCAAACTGAAGATGATTTTTGAAGTGGGAAGTATAGATAAATGTCGTGAATTGGTTTGATTTGTGTTACTCAGGAGAAATATTAAATGTTAATTGATTACATGTATTTTGGAGTCTTAACAAGTAAAAGAAAACAAGTACTTTACAGAAGCCATTCCTGGTAATTAAAAATGTTCAGGTTTAACAGTGGAAACAAGGCAAAATTAGCCAGAAGATAATTAAGGAGAATTGCAGAACATTCTCAGGGTAGATTTGTGAGACTGAAATTTAAATCAATAACACTATATTGCAAGAATTCCTTGGCTTCTCTTGATATAGAGATTGCATGTATCTGACTAGCTGTAGCTCTTTATATTTGGTCATGTTAATCTTGTCCTGTGAACACCAGTTTATTTCCATTAATTGTAAGGAAAAATTTTTTGCAGCACAATGATCTTTATTCCAGAAACATGCTGCATAGCCTACAACATTTTCTGTGGCTACACACATCTGTTTCCCTGACTTAAGTCGAGAACAAGCCTCTAGCAGTTTAACACTCTTAGCCAGGCACTGATAAAGGTTAGGTTCATATTATATGTGAAAGTAATGAGAGCCTGAAATTAAGGTAGAGATATCCACTGGGTTTTCCTTCTGTTTTCAATTCAGGTAAACAGGTTTTAGGGAGTCTATCCAAGGATAAGTTGTGGATAGTATGACAGGAGTTTTGAGAACTATCATCTCATGGTGTGGTTTACAGTGTTTTCACCTAGCTCATTTATGACGTGTAGTGATATGGAACACAGTGTTCTTCCCTCCATCTTTTCAAGCAGTTAGTAGTCCGTTGTTAAGTGGTATAGAAAATGCAAGAACAAATTGCTGGCTCTGTTTTAGATTGATTTGCATGCTATTATCAGAAAACACAGAAATTGCATCTGGTGCTCTAAATCCTGTTGTTCATAAAGACTTATTACAGCATATTTAAAATCAGGAATACATTGAGCTGTGTCCTGGTTTAGGACAAATTAGGGGAAGGTCTCCAGAAGGAGCCCCCAGAAAACAAACCTCCACCACCCCTCCCCCCAGCTCTGGGTTTGGGAAGGAATTCCTTGGAGGAGAAGTGGAAAAAACCTATTTACTGACAAATAAACGAAAACACTCCCCAACACAAGGGAAAAGAAAAATAGCCCCAGATGATACCCAGGCAGTTGCTGTGAAGGGAGGGCGCAGAGCTTCTCTCACAGGCCCCAGAGATCCCAGATATTCCCCAGGTCAGGTCCGGAGCCCGTCCAATGATCTTCAGGGAGGGGGGGGTGGGGGAAGAGAGAAAAGGGAGAGGGAAAAAGAAAAGGAAAAGAAAAAAAACCGGAAGCAGCGAAAGCTAGCAAAAGCAAAAGCTAGCAAAAGCAGAACCAGCATCAAAAGCAGAGCCAGCAGCAAAAGCAGAGAGGAAAAAAAACCAAGAGCCCAAAGAACAAGTAGCCCCGCTGCGGCAAAACAGCCCGCTGAAGGGGGGGGGCAGCTGTTAGACATAACAATGTAGTACACAGAGACAAAGCTGCACGATTGGGATAGGAGGCACCGTCAACCCAGGACAAGCTGGCAGTAAAAAAAAGTCTTGCCAGCTACAAATTACTTCATCTAGACTGAAGGTTGAATATAAGAAGCGAATTACAATTGTTAACTTATTTGAGAGGGTCTTTCTGTCTTCATTTGTGCCAAGTATGTACGTTAAATTTTGACTAATCAGAAAGTCTGGCATTTTGATTATGAGAGATATTATATACAAAGTGGGGGGGTAATTGAGAAAACTGTGTGGAAACTTCAGAGTTGCTCTAAAATATACAGGTCATAAGTACATAAAAAACTGTTTGCAATTAGAGATTAAGAAAATTGATTCTTGATGAATTACAGTGTTACAATCACAATGCGTTACTGGCCAACAAGTCAGTTCTGCTTTATCAGTTCTGTATGGTTCAGGTCCTTATTCCTGGTGCTTGAAAAGCTGAATATCAAGCTTGGAGGGATCTGCAGTGAGAATAGCTCAGGACTTATATTGATAAAACCATGTCAGAATAAGGAGAGAAAGTATAACTTTTCATAATTTCTTCTCATGCATTGTTTTTCATGACCTAATACAGGACCTAATATTTTGGAATGACCAAAGATTGTGTCATACCAAATTATGACACCAGTTATTTTTTTACCAGCAATTTTTGAACCAGTATTTCTGGAACACGATAGAGGAAAATAAGATAAATTTCAAATAGTTCAAATTCCTTACTAAATAAAAAACCTAGAATTCACAAGGAAAAAAAGTGAACTTTATTTTTTCTTATCATCAGAAATATTCTGATTTTTCTCACAGTATTCTTCTTGCTCTTTTAGATTGCTAAAGTACTTTAGATGCTTAATACACTTGTGTTAAGAAAAATGGAATCACTGCATATTTCAGCTCCCATTTATCTATCTTGTTTTTTTGTTCTTGTGTTTTATCTTACAATTTCAACATCTTTTTCAACATTATGCAATTTATATTTGTATTTCATTTCATTCTGTGTCTTAGAATATGTTGAACAATTAGGATACATATTAATGTATTAAAAATTTCCTCTAAGTAAAACAGGTTGCTAAATATTACTCTAAGTACTAATTTGTGTGTTCAGGTTAATATTTCTATTTTGCAAAAACATAAAAATGTGAAGTTGAACTAATCCAATGATGATGTGGAGAGCACATTTTCTATTATATCCTGGAGTGCCATCTATATTTATGAGTTGTAGAGAACAAGAGCTTTTGACTTGATTGGCAATTTGTAGTGATATAGAAGCCAAATTTTCCCAAACCACTGTTACAGGATCATCATCTTATCACAAACTGTAAATATGCAAACTTACAAAATAATGTTGAGAACCCAATAAGGTGTGATGTTAACAGAGCAATAAAAGTAGATCCATTAATGAGAATTGTTCAAGTCAAAACACATGAATTATTTATCTTTGGACTGTTGAATTGTTATTAGTTTTTTCATTGTTCTTGTTGCACTAAGATGATTTATATGTGGAGTCTTAAAATGAAGAGTTTTGTGGACTTTTTAGAAGCTAAATGACTAGTCAATCCTATTTCGTGGCCTTCTGAAATAAGCTGATTGTAGACTGAGTAGGTTTTCAGCATTCCTTAGCTTTGTTCGTTGCAGCTACACACAGGAAGCTGTGATGTAAAAACAAATCCCTGGTCCTATTTCTTCATTGAACTTGTAGGTATGATGTAGAAAGCTCATTCTGGTTGGGAGGGGGGGAAAAATAAAAGGATTCTTTCTGCCTTTCTCCTTTTGAATTTGGGGCTTTTCTAAAAGCCTATGCAGTACAAGGTCCCTCTTTCATTTTCAGCTCTGCTCTGACCTCTTTCCTGTACTGGATCTTGCAAAAGGATTACAAACCCCAGTGACAAGATACTGTGCTTTTGTAATTCTCACCTTGCTCTGTAATAGCAGCTCTCATATACCAGGTGGAGGAAAGAATCATTCTCAAGTTGTTCCAGCCATGAGGAAGATTTAAAATAATTTATTGTGATGGTAGATGCAGGTCTGAAATCATAAGTGTGAAATATTTTGCCAGCAATACTTGAACATAAATAACATTGTGACAAAGAGAGAGCTGTGAGCCTTTTTTTTTTTTCCTGATAGGTTAAGATCAGGAAAACTGCTCAATTTTTTTCATCAACACTACAGTCAGCCATAAAATATTTCTGCATAAATGTTTATTAATATTGCATATAATGTTCTCAATTTCCTCATTGTTATCAATGAACATGTCACCTTATGCTTTGTACAGAGATAATTCCAGTCGGTAATAATCTTTCCATACTTTATTGATATGGGAAAATACTGGTACTTAAATTGCCAAACTGACCTTTTTTCTCTCAGGTGATCTTTCCTCCTCTGCTCTTGCCTTCCATCTCTCTGCTGGTCCTGGAGGTTACTTTTTTCAAGCATATATTTTAAAGTAAGGCTCCTGGGAACCAGGCATAGTAGGAGAAAACTGCATAGTGGGTAAAATCAAATGAATCGTAAAAGATGTGTGTGTCTTTGCTTCTCTCTGTAATTAAGCTCTTCTCTGAGCTGCCCAGCCATGGAGATAGCAGGAGATCTGGTCCTGTTGCTCTTTACAGTGTTTGTGCAGTCCCAGACCTGATTATCACAACTCAGCCTTCATCTGAAGCCAGCTGTGACTTATAAAGGAGAGATTGCACTTAAACAATGTCAGTCCTTTGGAGCCATGCATTTCTTTAGGTAAGTAGTACAGTTGAAATTAGATTTTGTGACAAGGGGTATCTGTTTTATTTGTTTTTTTAGTTTGCACATCTCCTTCCTGGATCAGCTGAAGCATGTGGGGGCCTCCTTTGCTTCTGAAATGGACACAGCCTTAGGGAAACATTCCAGGCATACGAGCTAGAGAAGGCAGGCAGAAAGTGAGAGCAGGAGTAACAATATGAGATCTTGCAGATCAGGCTTACCCTGTGAGACTGTGAAGAGGGGCAGAGAAGAGAGAACCTGCACTTATGAGGCAGAAGAAACATTGTTAGTGGTGACTCAGAGAGCCACTGCACTATTATCAGGTATCTTCCTGCAAGGAAAGAGGATGCTGAAGAAGAGGTATTCATGTCCTTGATGTCACTCTTTTTTACCTAATTGTTTAGAGATTTTTCTATTTGAAATACTAAATACACAAGTTTCTATTATAATACAGCTTTGCTCTGTTGACTTTTAAATCCCCCTGACCTTTTGAAATGTATTCTTAAAAGACAAAAGTCTAGGCACATTGATTTCAAAACTCTGGCCACCAGGATCTTGCTTCAGTGTATAACCCGTAATCCAGTTACATAGTTAGGCAGTGTTCAGTATGAAACTAATGTGGGGTTTTCTGTCAGCTTTATGCATCCATGCTCTAATGCCTGGGCAAACAGGGAGCTGCCATTCTGGAGCTGTGAGCTAGATTTCCTGGATAGCCATTGGAGACGCTTTTGTTACAGATAATATACAGTGACATGTTCAGAGTGGTATGAATGTCAGGACACTGAGTGACACACTGAACAATCTGTCATTCTGTCAGACTACCAGTATGAATGGCAGAAGGGCAGTAAGAATGGCAGGTGGTGTTGGCATACAGATTAACAGGTTATGAAGATCAGAACAAATCTGCTCAGTGCTTTTCAGGGTATCCAAAACCAAAAGGCATCCTAAAACCTGGAATGCTCTTTGATCACCTTGGTATACACATTTTTGTGTCTGAATTCTTGGTACTTTTGAGTCTGTGACATAATAGTGGGGAATGTGAGACATTGATTTTGTTTCAAATATAAATACCGTCTCCTCTTTCTTACTCCTTTCTTTGCTACACTTTTACTATCATTGTTATTAGAAATACGTTCTTGCTAGGTTCCTCAGAACTTTTATGCTTTTTTAAGTCAAAAGGATAAGAATGCTTCTTCTGAATGCTTTGATCCTGAGTCAGCAAGGACCTTGTAGACATGTTCACATTAATTAATATTTTTTGGGGTTTTTTTCCATTGAATGAATGTGTCGATTGAGACATTGCAAATATGGAAAAATTCCCCTATGAAAAAACATGAAAACAGAGTACAGTTTCAGGAACACTGCTACAGAAAATGCTTTAAGAGACAGTCACCTCCTTTAATGAAAAAAATATTCAGTACTTATGGGCAAAAGGAATATAACATATAGAAAAAATCAATATAGCAGTCATTTGTCAGCAAGAGCCTGAATTGGTGTTCGATCTGTTTTTGAAATATGTGTCTGTGTGTGCCATATACATGCTTAACTACCTGTATACACACATATAATGTATAGCTACATTAAAATGTGGATTGCTTTCTAAAACTGGAATTGAAACTCAGAGGAAATATTTTTGGGTTCTTAATTTCGAAAAGACACTTGCTTCAGTTTTTTCTGGGATTTTTTCCCTTTAAAATTCTTGGTAAAGAAAATTCTTAAATTAACATACCATATTATTTGTTTTCTTTGGTGTACATTTCCCATCTCAGAAATTTTTGTTCTGTGTGTAACATAGTTTTGACTGTTATGAAAAATAATGTTTACAGATTTTTAAAGTAAAAGCTGAGTTAGGCCCTTAGCAGAATCCTTGAGTTGAATACAGACTGTGATTTACAAACATAGGTGCAAGTCAGATGAATCTATATCAGAAAATTTATAAACACTTTGCTACATGTTCAATTAGAATTTGTATCAATTTAGAAGGCCTAACTTTTTTCTTACTGCTGCATATGAGTAAGTCTTCCTGTAAAAGTATGAAAAATATATCCTGAACTTCAGTTGCAAGTTGGTTCAATTCAACTGGTGTTGCCTCAAAAAGGCAAGCAGAGTGCAGATAAGTATGGAATTCTGAAGGACTGCAATTCTTGACATTAACTCCAACATCTAAGTGTGGCAATACTAATGTTAGCTAACAAAGTAGGGAATTTTAAGTAGCCCGAATATTGCTCAAATTCTTGATGTCAGAGGTGGAATATCTGGTCAGTAATGTCATAACAGTTTTCAGAAGTTTTGGTGAAAGCATAGGTTGAAACAATTACATTTGTATGCCTGTTCATTGGTTGTTTCTTTGATCATCAGCTTTTCATGTTTTCCTGGTAGATAAAATGTGCCTCAAATTTTGCCCTATAAGCTCATTCTTATTCTGTCGTTAAAAAATTTAATTTTACTAGTCTTCAGGCTGTGATAGGAAAGCCACCCAGAACTGTGATATAAATTAACCTCCAACAGTAGGTTATTTTCCATATTTTCTAAGATATTTTTCGCATATTCCATCAACTTTGAATAAAGTGATATAAAATACTTTGTAGTAGGAAATTAACTTTGAGGTGAAGCAAAGTTTGGTTAGTACAGATTTTTTAAGTCCTTTTAATTAACTGAAGATGCTGAATGCATAAGTAAATGTATCATCCTGCAGCACTTGCATATCCATTTTTGAGATGTCATACCTTAATTGACTTGCTGTCCATCTATTCTAATATCCTACATCAGGTTACCAGTTTCAGAGACATTTGCCAAAGATGCAAAAAAGAGCCCAAAGAACTGGATGGGATAATTTGGGCACTGGAGAAATACATTAATAAGGAATGGTTAGTTATGAACTGTTGACATTAAAAAATACCTGAAGTACAGGGGTGTACTTGATTTTGGTACACTTTGGTAGAATGGCTTGGTTACTCTGTGACAATCCTTTCTTCTGTCTGCATTATTTCCCTGTGTTAAGACAGCATCTGTTAAGAATCTCTTCTTAAGACTTAGTGGGAAAATAGAAGAAGAAAACACACAGAAGATACTTGTGCTGTCATATAAAATCCATGATTCCCCCTCCCCCTGAGTACAGTATTTAGTTCTGGATCCTTAGTCTCAAAGGAGATATAAGAGAACTGCAAACACCATGGAGTGTGCAGCATGGCTGATGAGAAATAGGCAGAGCAACCAAGCAGCCTGGGACTCCTGTGCATGAAAACATGAGACTTTAGGATGTCTGGTTATTCACTGTCTGTTCTAAAATAGTAAGCAGGGCCTTAGGATCCTCCTAAATAAGTTAGGCAGTTCATAACAATAGCACAAATTCTTCTTTACTAAAGGATGTTGCCTAGACTGGGAGGATATCAGTGTTCAAGGGCAGATCTGACAAGCACTAGGAAAAAGCATCTTTAGGGAGCTAGTAAATGGACAAGAAGACACTCAGGAAATATGAGTTGAAAATAGTAAAAATCTAGGAAAATTATACTTATGTGTTTGGGCTTTCTCTGGTTTTGCTCTTCCCTAGGGTCCACTTGCCATCGCTGTTGGAGACAGAATAATGAGCTAGACAGGCCCTTGATTTGAATTAGTGTGGTCTTTCATGTATTTTGATCTACTCCCAGTTACACCTTACAAATCAGATATTTGTCTGCTGTTTGATATCTTTATTTATGATCCGGTCTGCATATGAGAACACAGCATTTCAAGTCTGAAGAGAAACTGAATCTTTAATTAAGACAGTGCACATGTATTCCTGTTCTATTTGATATGTGGGGATTTTTTGGTTGGGTTTTTCTGGGGTTTTTTTGGATCTTGTCAATAACCCTTGTGCATTCAGCAAGATGTCTTACCTACCTGGAGTCAGTTTTGCTTATGTGATTATCTTGCTTTTGGCTTGGTAACTTTCTCTTACTTGAGTGTCACCTCATAACACTTTGCTCTTTTGGTGGTGTCCTAGTTTAGGGCAAATTTGGGAGGAAATCTCCGAATGGGGTTCCTCTGAAAAGCAAATCCAAGCAGCCCCTCACCCCAGCAGGTCCGGGGAAAGAACTCCCTCAAAGAAGAGTGGAAAAAACCCTATTTATTTAACAAACAAAATGCCCACAAACATAAAGAATGAATGAATGAATGAATGAATGAATGAATGAATGAATGAATGAATGATAATAATAATAATAATAATAATAATAATAATAATAATAATAATAATAATAATANNAATAATAATAATAATAATAATAATAATAATAATAATAATAATAATAATAATATGAAACAATAAAACCTCTCTCTGCTCCGAAGAGAGATGGCAAAACTGAGAGTCTGTGCCCGGAGTCTGTTTATCAGTCCCAGTCGCTTCAGTGCTGGAAGATGCCGAGTCCCGGCCCGGTGGGCCACGGGTGCAAGATCCCGGTGCTCCTCTGGGTTTTTCAGAGCAGATTTAAACAGTCCCAAAGAAAAATAAAATAATAATAAAAAAAAACAGTCCAGGAAAGCTTCTTTGCCTCAGCTAGCTAGACTAACAAAAGGGAAAAAAACCTCTCTCTGGCTGCCCTCCGTGCATCCAACGAAGGACAAAAAACAACCACACAGTCCCAAGGACGAGAGCAGATTCAGAGGAGTGAGTTTGTTTCTCAAAACAAACTGCGCGCTTCTTCTTTCCCTGCTCACTCTCAGAACCAGTCTTAAAGGTACAGAACACAGAACAGACGATGTGGGGATACAGGCATCATAGTCACCCTAGGACAGGTGGTCACACTGAGCACATACTTCTGTGAAATAATATGACCTAAGTATATACTGTATTTTGCTGTGCTATCACAGTTCTAATAAATTCTTTTCTGCTGTGGTTGATTTCACCATTTTTAAATGGCTATGTTTGGATCCAAAGCAAGATAATTGTTCCGAGTAGTGCACGTGTAATTTATAGGTGTGATAGGCCTCTGCACTGTCTTTACTGCCAGGTTACAGATCTACTTCTGTACTTAGGCAATCTACTTTTAGATTTTGATTTTATATATAATAGATCTAGATTTTATATAGATGCAAAAGACTAGTACAATAATCAAAATTTAATAAATCAGTTTAACCTAACTCCTCTGTCTCATCCACTGCTGGTAATAGGAGCAAATGAGGGCTAAGACAACAGAACTCTATTTGACACCAGCTGCTCTTTAAAGAAACCTAATCCAGCTTTATGGTTCCCTGTATTCTTGCCAGAGATTTCTTGCACAGAGGGCTCCCTGTGTTTATAGTAGCAGTTTGGCTGTTTGTATCTATCTGGTTAGTTTTCTGTGAGTGCTTCTCACATGAAAAACTGGGAATGTGCCACTCAGACTGGGAACTTAAAATAGATCTGTCTTTCTTCCTTTACGCTCCTCTCTTCTTTCCACATCAAAGCTGTTGTCAACCATTCAAAACAGGAAGATTAAACTTGTCTTGGTTTACACATTACATTGTGGAGTGATGTTTGAAATACATGAATAATTATTGACAGCATGAATATTCTTGAAGAGAAAATTTCATGTCAAAATCCTCAGGGTTTTTCATGCCCTTAAATTCTTATTTCTTGGAGTCTAAGAAATATGTCTATAAACATGTCTTGATGTGAAAATGTCCCTTCTTTTCTTGCCTTTTCCCTTCCTTTCCATGTTTTGTTGTATGTTTTCTTTCTTTCCATTCCTGCCCTCATTCAGTACATTCAGAAAATGCTGAATTAACTTTCTCCTACAATTTTTCGGCTCCCTCCCCCATGACTTTTCTATTTCTTTCCAAATTAATTTGCCTTGCCACCTGGTCTCCTTGGAATTTAGCAATTATTCAGTATATAAAGCCTAGCTCATAACAGATGGGGCTTCCAAAGTACACACATCAACAATGTACATCCTAGGGCCAGAGATTGTGAGTTAGCTGCAGTTTCATTATGACTTCAATTTTCTAATGCTTGTGAACATTGTCAAAGAACATTAACGTTGTTTGTGATACCATGTCTTCTAAATTGTGGAGTTCAGATCAAGGCCTATTTCTTTGATTTAGAACATAAGTTTGTTTTCCAATTTCATGATCCTGATGGCATGTATTTTATAGCTACAGGGATGGGAACCAAAATATAATAATTACCTATGTTTGTTTTCACCTGTGCTTCGCAGAAGGCATTTTAGTGTTTGCATCCAATTACCTAGATCAGCATTTGCCATTTTCTAAGACTTTCTATGTCTTCATAGTTAACCTCATCACTCATATTTCCATATTTTACAATATAAGAGAGAGTTCTGCATGTTGCTCTTTACTTATATCAGGATATATAAGGAATATTGCAAGAAACTTCTGAGATGGAAAATGTTATAAATGCCCAAGATTCCCATGAGCTACATTTGCACAGATCAGAAACATTTGGGGCAGCTTTATAATTTAGGGAGAAAAAAGAAAATGGACTAGGGATAAGGGGGGAATAATATCCTAATATTCAGAGTGAGAGAGAAGGCAATACAAAATATCCAGTATTTTTCAGGTGTTCCTGTTTGAGCTGCTTCTTTTTTTATAAACAGTTGTTGTCCTGAGAGTTTTTCCATGTTGTCCTGGGTGTGGGCAGTAATCACAATATACAGTATTTGTTGCTTTCTTGTTTTCTCCCACTTAAATTGCCCTACTTTGTATAAATAGCAAATAATACTGTGGGAGCAGATGCTAACTCTGCATCCAGAGGCACTTTCAGAGAATATAGATATGTAAGATGGTGCAGGAGTGATTTGAAACTGGGTATTCTATGTATCACAGGGCATGATGGTAAGTACTGTAAGGGCCAAACTCTTCTGGGGTCTGGAGTTTTGAGATGAAATTTGATCAGATATTTGTCCAGAAAAATCTCTGTGCTTCTATTCTTGGAATCCCTTATTTGCTAACAGTTCATATCTCATAGAGGTGACCATAGTTATAAAAGCCAAAGCACCATGTACAGCAACAGTTTTGCAGCCAGCTGTTAACTTGCAGAACACATCAGCTCCTACCCAAACCCTTCTCAGACACCGGTACAGTTGAAGAGAACAGTACTTGGGTTCTCATGCCTTCCACCTTTGGCCACAGAAATCTGCAGTCCCTTGTTGACTTTGTTCCATGCCTCTGTTTGTGGTCATTTCTGTTTACACCCATGAACAGTGAGAGTGAGCTACTTGGGGTGTAGCTACTGGGAGTCTCTCTGCAACATCCTTGATCTGGTCTGCCAGCAAATGGTAAGAATCCCATGACAGCAGCTCTGATCCTGCCCTGCAGACGGGAACATCCATCATTTGGCCTTGATGTTATTGAGTGTTCCAGGCTCTCCCCAGGGAACCAGTTCCCCTTCCTTGGCTATTAGGGCATTGTACTGATTCTGCAAATTCACATCTGAGGGCAGAGAAGAACTCTCATTTCCAATGCAATCCAGACTGCTTGTCTCCTCCCACAGCTCTGGTACCTGGTCACTTGCTGAGCCTCAGGCACAGCACAGTTCCTGCAGATGAGGCCACCAGCAGCTCCATCCCCAGGGAGCAGCACCAGGCACACTGTGTGGCCCCAGCCCTGCATGGCAGCCTCCCTCCTTTGCAGTGGGCCATGGCCAAAGGCTCTGACTCCCTGGGGAAGGTTCTTCCAGCCAGTCATGAGGACAGAGCCCTGTAGCTTGCCACCACCACAGTTGTATAGTCCCATGTTGTAAAGGACAGAGTTTCTGGGTCTCTTTCACATTCCCAGCTGAGCTAACTGTCCTCCTAACCACCAAAGCACCTTTCAGCTGCCTCTGGTCTATGCATGCTTGCTAGCTGAATGGGTGTTGTCTGCTGCAGATGAGATATAGATTATTCTTTAATTGGCAGATGACTGCTCAACATATTCCAGACAGCTTTGGTGATAAATGCTTTTTTGCTGCTGTATGTGGTGAATTGCCTTTTTGCATCATATGTGTATTGTAAAAGCTTGGTTATATTCCCATGACACCTCTTTAACAATCACTCTGAAAGGAAGAACTGTCTGCCAAGACTTTGTGCTAATTGCCCTACATAGCTAAGAAGAGATAAAAATGAACTAATGTTCTTTTTGTGATCCAAAGCAATCCTAAAGGATCAATTTTTAAAAGTATTATCAAGCATTTAACTAAGCAAAAGGCTAAAACACAACAAAGATATTCATTCTGGGAAATAACTTCTTTCAATGGATGAATGTTATCAACTTTGGGACTTAGAATTCCAGCATTATTTGGATGTGATCCATGGGGAAGATGGGCTGCTTAAAGCTCACGTCTGTTATAAAGGTATTGTAATCAACTAGTGATTTAAACCGTATTGTAGTTCAACCTTTTTCAAATTGTACCTTTCTCTTTGTGGAAGGCAATGACTTGTTAATGGAAACAAAGGCAGGGGAAGAAATATAGGTTGAATTATCAAGCCCGTACACTTATGGTATCAGAACACGTTTTAATTTCCTATTAACATGAATAGTGTGTGAATTTACAATGAAAAAACTTCAGCTGTTACATATGCATAGTCACTGTAGTGGATATGTAACTAGAAGCAAAGGTTGAGAGCACAGTCAGTTCTCCTGCCTGATGATGGAGGTCTGTATACTTTCAGCAGGAGCTTTGGGGAAAAGATGATAAAAAATTTAGGATAATAGCTGTGCTAAACTGGAACTTTTATTTCAGGTTGGACGTCACAGAGTTGTTGATCAGGTCTCAGTTGTAAACCTGTGATTGCAAAATATTCTATTCCGTTTCTGATATCTGAAGTGATAAATTGCAAACCTGTGAGAATGCAAATCCTACTGGCCATGTGTTCATATTCATAATTTCCCTGTGATTTATATGAGGCTAAAATGTCACTGGTAAAATGCCTTTGACTTTTGACTTTATATTGAAAATAAGTAATTACTATAAGGATATTTTCAGTTTTGTATTATGTCATTATAGAGCCTTCCTTGAACCCCACCCAATAGCCACTAAAACAATTTGGTCACTTTTTGCCCTGTTGTTTCATTAGAGGCTGTTTCATTTTGAGAGAAATAGAATATGAATCTGGATATTGCTTTATACAGTCCTACTTATTTTCAAAAGTGTGAAATCTCATTTGTAGATATAAAACAACTTTGATACCCCAGAACTCCTATTTTAACTGTTATCACTCAGACTAAAGTTTTGCCATGTTTAAAGACTGTGATCAAAATTTTTCTATAATATTTCTAACCAACAGAACCTCATCAAAAGTGTGCTACCTTAACCTTTTTACCTTTCCAGGGCTGCTGATGGACTTGTTTGGATTTTGGGGAAAGATTCCTGTGTTTTCAGGCATTTCTTCCCAAAAGCAGAACAATCACACTTCAGCAGGGTGGAAACAACTGGTATGCCCATCTTTGGCAGAGCAGTAACATTCCGCACTGTAAAAGGAAAAGTACAAAACTTTATAAATTGGTAATATACATGATCAAACAGTTAAAAATCTGATTCTATTGAGAAGCAAAAATAGCTCAGAAAAAGTGAGGTGGAATTCTTTTATTTCAGAAAATGACTAGCCACACATTACAAGTTTTGATCTCAAGTAGTTTTAACAAAGAAAGAATGGAGAGACTGTCATTTTGACTCTGCAAACTGTAGTTCAAAGTTGCATTACTAACACAGGTTTTCAGGTCAACCATTCAGTTCTCCTGAAAGTCTGAAAAAAAATCTTTGCTAGCCAAATATTTTGCTTTCTTTTTGTTGTTTTTTCTAAGAGAATAGCACATTCCTCTGTACTGTTCATGTGTCCATCGTAAATATAAAAACTAGGCACCATATTCCATATGCATATGACAAATGAAGTACCCGTGCCAATCCATTAGACCACCATCTTCCTTCTGTGGAATTAAATTGGGAATTCAGTTTCAGAAGAACCACCCCCATTGCAAACTACTCTGTTGTCTCTCTATTGTGCTAAAAGCCTTATAGGTTACATGGTAGCATAAAGGGCTTCGAATTTGAGGTGCAAGAACGTGTCATATATTTTATTTATGATTTCTGAGTGTTTGAATGATTCAAGCTTAACTTTCCAAAAACACATGCTGAAAAAGGGACTCATTAAGGTCTAGAAAAAGCTAAAAAAAGGCCCAGGTTCTCCAAAAGAACATAGTATCGTATGGGATCAAATTTATTAATAGAAGCAGGTTTTTTAATGCTAGATGGCAAGCTTTCTTTTTTTATAAATTTTAAATAAATTTTTATATTTTTTACTTCTGCTTTGACTCTGAGTCCAAATTAAGGAGTGATAGGGGTTTGTTTTATTTTGTTTCATTTTATCTGTTGTTGCCTATGTTCCAAAATAATGTATTTGTTTCTTTCACCACTCTATGATTTTTGTACAAATAAACATCACTTTTGGTTACTTCTGAGATTATTTAAGCAACAAGCACATCACCAGAACTGTGTTGAGCTAATCAGGCTATTGGATTGCCAGTACAAATTGTGCTACACACTGCAATTACTTGAGTGCTCAATCACAGGTATTGTTTACTGTGACATGATCACACTCTGTGAATATGTTACTTCCCTCTTGACTGTCACCTGCTATATCATTACTGAAAGTAGCAAAGACGACTCAAACAGAAACTTTGATTGACTGATTATTTAAACTTGTCAGACTATCAAATATCCACATGGACTTTGCTCCCCTCATCAATGATAAGGCCAAAGTGAGAGATCCAGACAGGTACTTAGTTGTTGCAAAGCAGAGCATTTCTACAGCTCAGTATCAGGTACATAATCATAAGTGCAGTCTGAAATGCTGCATTTTCATACCTAGGAAAATCACCAGAGCGTAGAGAGGCATGCTGGTGTGGGCCTCCAAGTACTAGTAAGCTATTTAAGTGTATCTGAAAATGCATTATTATCTTGGCTAAGAAGAAAAAGTATATATAATGATTTGGAAATTGTTTGATACTTAAAACACAGATGAACCCCAGTGTGCCCTAGTTATCATTAACTTTGTGTGGAAGGGTCATAAATATTTGCCTAAGACAGTTTAGTCACTGACAAAGACAATCTATTCTTGGTTCCTCTTCTAAATTTAATATATTCTGTATGTTTTCAGTAATTGTAGGAGCAATAGAAACTGTAGGGTACCACTGAAATAACCTGCCAGAGAGCAGGAAGAAGTATTATCCCTGAATTGAAACTTTTTGACTTGACTTGACAGAATCCTAGTAAAGCAACTGTGACTCACTAGAATGACAGTCATGGATCACTATGCTGAGGTCCATTTTGGAGGTATGGATACATACAAATTATGATTATATATTTGTCTATCACTTAAGACTTAAAAGGCATTGACTTTCTTAGTGATAACTACAGATCATGGGCAGAAGCAGTAATTAGAAGAATTGCTGCACCTGTCTGTGCTTCAATGCTGTCTTTTCAACACATCAGTTCTGTCTTGTCATGTTGTCTCTGAAACTAATTAGCATCCCCAGACATTTGTAAAGAAAGGAAATGTCTGCCTGAGAATTTGAGAGAAAGAAAAGCTGTGTGTCAACAGGAAAAGAGGAGTCCTAACCTTTGAATATGCACCTGCAAGGGCTACACATACCACATACAGGCAGGCTGCCACCAGGTCCAGCAGCTCTCTGCCCAGCTTTTAGGACCATAAGCAGATATGAGCTTAAACCTAGATGTGACTCCAACCTATTTGGAATGCAAGCTGGGAAATTGGATCTGACTGTAAATGGTTATATTTACTGAATCACTGTTGTTATCCTTGCATTGGATTTGCATGGCCAAGTTTTGGTAGAGGGGAGGGCTACAGGGATGTCTTCTGTGAGAAACTGCCAAAAGCTCCTCCCATGTCCTGCAGAGCCAATGCCAAGTGACTCCAAGACAAACATGTGACTGGCCAAGGCTGGACCAGTTAGAAATTATGGTAATACCTCTGTGATAAAAATATTTAAGAAGAAGAAAGGGTGAGAATATGGGAAAGGAAAAACTCTGCAGACACTCAGGTCAGTAGAGAAGGAGGAGGAGGCACTGGAGCTGTTTCCCATGTGGTGCAGACCATGGCGAGGCAGCTGTGCCCCTGCAGCCCATGGAGGTCTGTGGGGATGCAGAGATCCACCTGTACTCTTTGGAGGAACCTGTGCCAGAGCAGGTGGATGCCTGAGAGGAGGCTGTGAATCTGTGGGAGGCCTGTGCTGGCACAGGCTCCTGGCAGGGATCTGTACACCCATGGAGAAAGGAGCCCCTTCTGGTGGGGGTTTCCTGATAGGACTTGTGACCTTGTGGGGGACCCACAGTGGAGCAGGCTGTGCCTGAGGGATTGCACACTGGGGAAAAGCGACCCACAGTGGAGCAGTTAGTGGAGAACTTTTACCTGTGGGATGGATTCATGTTGGACTCTTGGAGAATTATCTCCTGTGGGAAGGATTCCATATTGGAGCAGGGGAAGGACTTCTCTCCCTGAGCAGACACAGGAACAATGGGTGAGGATTTGAGCATAACTCCTATTGCCTGTCTCCCTGCACTGCTGGGGGAGGGAAGGAAGGGGAAGAAGGTGTTCTTAAGGGTTTTTTTTATTTCTCATTATCCTGCTCTGATTCTGCTCGTAGTAAATTCAAATAATAGCTCTAATTCTAGCCTGTTTTGCCTGTGACAGTATTTGGTAAGCAATCTCTCCCAGTCCTTATCTCAAATCATGAACCCTTCCTTATATTTTCTCTCCCCTGTCCAGCTGTAGAGAGGACTGGTAGAGAGACTTTGATGAGTACCTGGAATCCAGCCAAGGTCAACCCATTACAATCCAAACCCCATTAGTATTGACAATAAGCCTAGAAACTTACTGTAACCAGTAAGTTACTGTAATGCCATTCAGCATTCAAGACACAGCTTGACATTTCCTCAAGAGCAACCTGACTGAAGCATGTAGGCCCTTCAAATTTGGAATTTACCAAATTGCTGTTCATCCTCAGCAAAGGAACTTATCTAAGACCTGAAGCAGTTCTCCCAGAAATTTTCCCTGGCTTCCTACACCCTCTTCTTCTGTTAGTACATACTTTCAGGAATAGTATAGACTAATTTCTCTGCTCTCCTGAGCTCAACACACTTAGTTTAAATCATTCCTCTAAAGCCAAATTGGTCTCTTGTGTATTACATATCATATTCCATCAGCAGATTTTCAGAGTTAAGTATTCTGTGCTCAGCAAGATCACCATCAAAGAAATAAAATTTAATAAATTTTAGCTTCTTCATTCATATTTATCTGCTAAAAAATATTAATTTTACAATTTTACCCCATGCATCTTTGCATTTTTCCTGCTCTTGTCTATCACAAGGAAATGACACTATCAGTGGAAACACTGCTGCTGAAGGGTATTTCAGCAACTGATACTTGAACAGAAAGTTCCGAGCCCCAAAAAGAGACATTGCTTGGCAAGTTCTAGGCAATGTGAGGACATGCCTCAGGACCCAACCCTTTTTGTCTTCTATCACAGCTGAAGTCTGCTCTACATCATTAACAGAGAGAAAAGGAATTTCTGCTAGATTCAGGAAGAAAACCATCTGACTCCAAATACAGCTTTAAAGATGAACTGGCAGGTGCTGTTTGGAAGGGAAAAAAATCTCTTTTGTGGTCCCATGAATAATCACATCACTGCTATTCTTGTAGTGTGAGAAACTCAAAGGCCACCTTTCAACAAATGACTAAGTCATGACGGATTATTCATGCTGCCTTAATAGGCTTCCCCATGCTGTTGATGTCAAGCAATATATTTGTTCATTCTGCTGAGCTATTTTTAGCTATTCAAAAATTAAGTGAATGCAAATAAAAATGAAGAAACTTGAAAAGAAACCTTGAATCATATTTGAATGTGGAATGAATATGAAACATGAGTTCTTCACTAGGCCATCAGTGACTTACAAACTGCTGACCTAAACACCCAATTAACTGAAAAGTAACTAAACAGCACATGATAACTAATTATTATTAACAACTGAAAATGGTAAAATTAAGATCTCTTTGTGAACAGATAGAGTATATTCCTTTAGAATGCTTAAGCAAGAGGCTTTAAAAACACAGAAAAGGAGCACATGATCAACAGGGGAAAAGCATGAAAATGAGAAAATACTCCTAACATGACCTAGTAAAGGAACTTAAATAGTAATTATTTTTATCTAAATGAAAAGCCGCAAGTACTTCAACATGAAAATATCAGCTTCCAGTTTCTACTGAATAACCAGTTCTCAGGTTCTGACATCCACCTGAAGTCAGTTGAAGCTGTTCATGCAATATTTCTATTTATATTGTTGACCCAAACCAAGAGATTGCTAATCACTGTGGGTCATGTTTACAGGTGTAAAAAGAAGGCAGACAGAATTTTCCCTAAAGTCCCAGGGTCTGAAGATTGTTATTTCCTGCTTATAAATAATTTTTATCAGGGCCTTCCCCTACTCCTGCCCATGGCTCAGTGTTACCCTATTTCACCCTAGCCAGGGGCCGTCAGTTCTTGCATGGAGCAGGTGGTACAGGTGAGCAAAATCCTGTCCTGCCTACCCCATGTGCAGCACTTGAGTTCATGCTTCAACTCACCAGTCAAGGTAAAATGCAGAAAATCATAGAATTATAGAATTTGGTTGGATGGGACCTGTAAAGGTCATCTAGTCCAACCCCCTTGCAATAAGCCCTGAATATCTTCCTTATATCTTATCCAAATCTACCCTCTTTTAATTTGAAAACATTACTTATAGCAACAGACTCTACTAAAGAGTCTGTCCCCCTCTTTCTTATAAATTCCCTTTAAGTGTTGAAAAGCCACCCAAAGGTGTTCCTTGAGCCTTCTTTACTCCAGGCTGAAAAAATCCAACTCTATCAGCTTTTCCTCATAGCAGAGGGGTGCCATTCTTCTAATCATCTTCTTGGACCTTCTCTGGACATGCTGAAACAGGTCTCTGTCCTTGCTGTGATGGGGACCCAGAGCTGGGTGCAGCACTCCAGGTGGGGTCTCACCAGAGTGGGGAAGGGGCAGAATTCCCTCCCTTGAGCAGCTGGTCACACTACTCTTCATGCAGCCCAGGATGCAAGTGGTTTTCTGGGCTGGGAGGGCACTTGCCTGTTCATGTCCAGCCTCTCATGCACCCCAAGTCCTTCTTGGCAGAGCTGCTCTGGATCTGTTCCTCCCCCAGCCTTCTGCTGATACAGGGTTACCCTGACCCAGCTGCAGCCCCTTGCACTTGGCCTTGTTGAACCTCATGGAATTCCCATGGGTCCACTTCTTGAGCTTGTCCAGGTCCTTCTGGATGGCATTCTGTCTCTCAGGCTTGTCAACTGCACCTCTCAGCTTGGTGTCATCTGCACATTTGCTGAGGGAGCACTTGATCCCTTTATCTGTGTCTTTGATAAAGACATTGAACAGCATTGATCCCAATATGGACTCCCGCGGAACACCACTCATCACTAATCTCTACCTGGATGCTTAGCCATTGATGACTTCCCTCTGGCTGCAAACATCTAAGCAATTCCTTTTCTACCATACAGTCCATCCATCAAATCCATACCTCTCCAGTTGTGGGAGGACCATGTGAAGGCACCTACAGAAATATAACCAGCTGATGCCTGTGCCTCTTCCCATGTCCACTGATGTAGTCACTCAGTAGTTGTAGAAGGTCAGTAGGTTGGTCAGGCAGGACCTGCCCTTGTTGAAGCCTTTTCAAGTGCTGGCTGTCTTGAATCATGTCCCCATCTTCCATATGACTTACCACATCAATAGCTTCTAGGAGGATCTGTTCCATGACCATATTTCTCACTCAATTTCAGACAAGATAATATTGCTCTTGGGAATTTGTTTTGCCTCTTTGCATTGTTTTTTGTTTTGTGCAAAATGGTCATAATCTCTCTTGTTTCCAAGGATGTTTTTTTCAAAAAGTGGCTTAGTTCCTACACTGAAACCTTTCTTTCCTGTCATGAAAAATTAAACTATTTATATCTGCACACAATTGATAAGTTGTCTACAATTCCTATTAAGATGTTCTGTTGAGGTGTTAAATTGACCTGCGTTCTCACATCACCAAAGCAGCTACAAGAAAACCTCTCCAGAAACAGTTTCACTATTGTGATGTTTTCAAAAATATTTTTTTATGTTTTAAAAAGAGGAAAAAAAATAGCTCTCCTGCTTAAACCAAAAGTCATACTACAAAATAGCAAATAAATTACAGAAATATGCCCACCTGGAAATGTGCAAAACTCTCCCCAGATTAAAGCCCAACCCCAATCCCTACACCAACTTAAAACTGAGCTATATATTTTTAAGAAATAAAATACAGGCTTTAAAATTATCTGTCAGGATTTTATTATTTTTCTGGCACCAGAAAAAAATCAAGGGTAGGTTATATTTTAAAATAGACATAGCTGTCTACAAGCAGAAGATTTTTATTAAATAGCTACATTTTTCTTCAAAGGAATTCTATGCACTAAAATAAATTTAACAGTTCACTAGCAACATTATGCAGAGGTACGAGGGTTTTCTTTTGGTTTGTTTTGAACCACTGTCACAGAACTCCTGTCAGTAAAAGGCAGCCTGAAGTAGAACAAATTTCTTCTGATGCTAAAGGCCACCAAGGTTTTTCCCTTCTCCAGTAGTTATTTCTTTGATTCTATTTTGATAAGGAGTTTCTATGTTCAGAAAGTACTTACAGTTTCTGTTCAAAATATTTTTCAAGTAATTTTAATAATTTTGAAAGTCAAAACAGCAGAGATTTTCTGAGTGCTTAAGGCATTTGGAATTACTCTGATGGATATTGGACTCTTCAGACATACATAACAGTGGCTCACAGAGAGATGGATGTGAAATATTGACTCCAAATACTATGAAATCTGTTAAAATTGATGCATTTTATAAAAAAACCTATATGCTGTATATCCTACCATCTTCATTTTACATTTCACCCCTTAGCCCAATTTCAAACACCCTGGTCCTGGACAATATTTTAGCTAAACAAAAAGTTTGAAGCAGGGTCAATACTTTCCCTTAATTTTGGATTTAATTTCTGTTGAATCCAAAGTGCAAAACAAGCCCTATTGTAACCCTGAGCTGAGCTGAACCATCGTAATGATGATAAACAAGAATGAAATGGAAGCAGTGGTGTCAATCAAGAGAGGTTAGATCTTCACAGGAAACACCCAAACTTGGACAAAATAGACACCAAGTGGGCTTACAGTTGGTTTTCTTTGAGAGCAGTGAGTTCTTTGAAGTCAATCATCTCATTGGCCACCTGGCATCTTATTTTGAAGACCTCAGAAATAACAGATCTATTGAAACTAAGTATTTTTTCAGGCTTGACCTTAGATTTGAAGGCACAAGCAAACTCAGGTGGATCTGTTTCAAAGCTATAGGGAAATTAGTATTTTTGCTGTATAATGTATTATTTAATGGCTGCCCAGTAATCATCCAATAACATTCTGAAGATTGGTGCAGCTATTTTCATATTTATGAAATTCACCTGGAAGAACAGTTTCTGAATTATTCTGAATTCATGAAAGAGGATTCACAGTCTCACAAATGGATTCTCATTGACCTGCTGATACAAAGTGAGATAAAGGTATTCAACCTAAATGAGCATCACTGTTACTTTCTGAGAAAACTAAGTGATATTAGCTGACTCTACTTATTTCATTTTTATTCATAAGCTGTGTATTCTGACATCTTGTAAACCACCTTATTTCTGCTCTGCTGAATAAGAAAGTTCTGGAGGCACTGAGAACTAAAGTGACCTTCCCCTTCCTTCTGTATTTGTAGCAGCCTGGAAGGTGAGGGCTTGAAAAGCAAGGTCTACCTTGCATGCAGAATTACCTATCCAAACTTCTCTTTTCTTTGAATTACCTTCTTTATGAGGAATAAGGTGTATCAACTTTTTTTTTTTCCTCTCTCTCTCTCTTTTTTTTTTCCTTTTTTTTTTTCTTTCCTCCAAACTTTGTGGCACTGTTCCATACCAGGAGAAATGAGTTCTCTAGCCTGTTTGGATTAGCATTGCAAGGAGACACACGCACTTCTTTTAATGAACACTTTTAACTTAAACCAAAAATTTCTGGACTGAATTAATGGCTGTTACAATGCAGAGCATCCCAAATATTTTCTTGTGTCAAACAGCTGCTTTAAGTCTAGCATTAATGAAAAAAAATGCATCAATATTGCAATTAAGTTTAAACATTATTGACAGAATATATTTGAAAAATGATTAAAAAATTAGCAAAAAAATTATTTTGTTTCCCTTCTAACATGATAATCCCTTTTATACATGTAGTCAAAGATCTTAATACTTCATGAGATTGTGCCCTATCATCTGTCACTTGTCTGTTACCTGGAACCAAGTGTGTTGTACATTCCAGAATACAGGATATGGTTGACACTGATCAAAGAGGCTCCTTAAAGTGGAGCTCTGATTTTTTTTCAAAACTTATGACACAATTTTCTGTCTATTGATAGTCTAAAAGTGAAACCAGGAAACAATACTGTTTAAAGCTTCATAATTATCTGCCCTGATCTTATTAGGTTGTCTTATGGTAAATGCCATATCTGATCTCAAAGAAATCAGAGAAAGTAATTAATCTCTTAATTTCATTCGCAGATTGCATGTCTATCCAGTATAAAGACATAATTATACTCAAGAGAGAGAGAAATAAAATGAACATGGACTGTGAAATGATTAATTTTTTATCCTGGAGTCAATTACACATAGGATAACTTCAATTCTCTGAAATTACATTTAATGTCATAATGCACTCTAACAAAGGAGCTGGTGGGAGTACTAAAACAGTACTGCATATGAAAAATTGGTTAAATGTGCACTTCACCATTGAATAGCTTCAACAAAACATTGAACATCCTTTGAATTTATAATTAATAACAGTGCTTAGTGGGTGCTATTTCTTTACTAATCACAAAGTACAAAATAAGGGTAAAAGATTCAAGGTCAAAAGTGGCAAATGTAGTGAGAACTTGGGTTCCTAGGCTCTCTAGTTAATGCTCAGTGAACTGAATCATGGGAGTCCCACTGCACAATAAAAGAATTTGGTACGACATCTGATCTCTGACTGGTTACCAGAACAGATCAAGTAGGTTGAGACATGCGTAATATCTTCTTCATTACCCACATGTATCCTCAAAAATATGAGGCATCAAGTCTGACTCTGTTAGACAAATGTAAAAGTGCTGTTGTGAAAATATTAATGCCAATATTGAATATACTCTATCTAAATATTCACTAGATGTCTCCAGAAGTCTGAGAATACTGACCATGCTGAAGTGTCCTGTAATTGATATAATTAATGATCAGCCCTTCCTCTCTCTATAAAACTGTCTCTGGAGGTCTTATTTAATATAACTCATTGAATGAACACACAGAGAAATAATCTACTTGAGCCAGCTAGGTGGGAGAATCTACGTGCAGGACAATAAATGTACCAGAACAATAATGAGAAAAACCAGTATTAACTAGATTGTTGCAATGTAGTTTTTCAGTGTGCTTGGTTGTGGGTCTCTAATGCTTGATCTAGGGCAGCTAGAATGGGCTGGAGAACAGATAAATAACAAGACAGTTTTGATTGCACTCAGTTAGACCATATGTACTTGGATTAGCAGTTGAGTTCCTCGTCCCAGCATGAAAAATGATAAAGCTCATTGTAAAAATGGTAATTTGGGGAATGCTTGATAGATTATACTAAGCCTTTCCCAGAAATAACCCACTTCATGACAATCAACACTTGATGGAACAAATTTCTTCAGTTTTGCAGATTTTACTTAGCTCTTGAAAGGCAGGGACTTTGTATATTACCATTGAGCCCATGGAATTTATCTGTCAATGTTCATGATGCTCATGGCTAAGTTTTGCTGACCACCAGACTTTGAATTTGAACACCATTTTATACCAGTTACCATGTAGGCTGATATAAAATGAAGTGGCAATGTTTAGAAAAGACAGATGACGCTTGCTGCCAGTATCTGAACTTTGTGAAATGACATTGTAAGAATTTGCTGTGTGTTGAAGAGTGCCTGTGGGAAAAGAACCATGTAGGAATCAACTCTATTGAGCAGGTCACAGCTATTGCTATGATATGTAATTGGAAGGTCAAACTCATTCAGTTAGCTACACACATTCATAGTACTTTCAAGTAAAGGAAAGAGAAAAACAAGAGACTTCAACATGGTAGAGCTTTTTTGAAAAAAAATCAAGTCTAAGCATGGAGAGACAAATGTATTATAAATATAGAGTGTGTCATCCTTAATTAGAAGACTTTGTTTTCAAACTCATTCCATAGGACCATCTTTTAACTGATAGACAGTGAGGTAACTGTATTATTAATAGCTATAACATTTTACAGACACAAGTTATACCTATCAATGAGTAATCATGCAAGGTTTTTGTTCACTCTTGAATGTCCAGTGCATGATGCATACCTGTTTTATGATTGCTATATCTTTTATAACTCCTGAGTGCAGGCTTTGACATTCTGATTTGTTGGCCATATCCAGTTTTGCTGTTTTGAGTTTCTTTTTCATTACTGAGCACCTACATTAGTGGCATTTCTATAAACTAAGGCTCAGATACCAGTATATGTACAGATGACAATGAATATTTAAGCTTCTATAAACTATCCCATTGTTTTAATTGCTCTTGTTGAAAGATAAAACACATTAAATGAACCTCTCTTTGAACTAAAAGGTGTTTTTTTCAAGAGACCCCAAACTATCCAAGATTCATATCCACTTCTGCTGCCTTATCTCCTGGTTTGGTGTGATTTTTGGTAAGCATGTTCCTACACTAGAAATGATTCATCCCTTGCTAGATGTTACTAGTGAGATTCTGCTGATTCTTTTTTGCACATAAATGCACTTTAGTCAAGTATCAACTCTCTGAAGTTATTACACCTTTTTCTTAAGGAGCTAATGGGGCTTATAAAGGAAGGTTTGAAGAAAGTTCCAGGAAAGTTCAACCACCATACTAAACAGCTAGCAACCAAATAAGCATAAGTGACTGGCTGAAAACCACTACATGAAAATAATAAGTCAGTTGGTATCTACTGTCATGCAAGTGGAGTAGAGACATGAAGGGCACAGAGAAACTGTTTGACTGATGACCCAGGCACTGAGTGGGAAAAATAATAGTGACAAGTTTTCAGGAACTTTGCTTACTTAAGCCCTGGTTTTCTCGTCTTTTTAGAAGTGATTACAAATATTCAAATAATATATATATACAAATTTTTTTTTATTTGCCTAAATACCAGTAAAAGTATAAAAAAAGTAAAAGCCCAATAAGAGCTTTTCTTGCCTTAATCATTTATCTGATTTAGTACTACCATTAGAGCAATACAAACTATAATCTTACAGAACCAGAAAGTGTTTTGGATTTGTAATTGTTGATAACAAAGGGATGTTTTAGGTATTGCTGAGCAGTGTTCACACATCATCAGGGTCTTTTTGTTTTCTCACATTGCTGACCCCAACTAAACATAAAGCAAGGGAAGAAGGAAAAAGGGGAGATATTTGGAGTCATTAAACTTGTCTTCCCAACTAACTGTAATTTATGATGAAACCATGTTAGCCCGGAAATTGCTAAACATCATCCTATTGATAAGAAATAGTGAATTAATAACTTATTTTACTTTTGCTTTACTTATTAAACTCCTTTGGTGTCAACCCATGAGTTATCACACTTTTACCCTTCTGATTCTCTCTGCATCCCAACTGGGAAAAATGGGTGAGAACCCATGTGGTGCTTAGCTATGTACCAGGCTTAACCCACAAGAAATAAACTTCATATTATTCATTTCCAGAAGGGTGTGTTTTTTTAGCTCATTGCTGAGTAACAAATATTAAATATGTCAAAATTCACGAGTTGATGATTTGTGAATTACTTCTTATGGGGCCGTCATCACACAGTTGTGAGCAAGACGCTATCATTGCCTGTGTGCTTATAAAATGTTTAATTAATTTTTGATGTGTGGCGATAAGCTGTTTTTGCTTTGGTGTTTTACAAATCAAATGAAAGAACATTAGTAAATTTCATTTAACAACATGACTTCTGATGAGACACAATTAACCTGTTATTGTTTAATAATGAGCTGGTGCTGTTCTTTTAAAAGAACAGCTCTAGTTTACTGGAGAGCTAAAATTCAGAAAATTAATTTCAAGTTGTTCAAATTGTGCAAACAAATCAGAATTTGAAAACTTTCTGTTCTGTCTTCCAAGTTAATGGCTGCCATTACCGTTAAAACCATATTTAATAGGACAAAGATGTCTTTACTCTTTTCACTGGACTAAAAGGGCAAACTGATATTTCAAATAAAACTCTTTTTTTGGAGATATCACTATTCCTTACATATTTACTAAGTATTTTTGAATTATTTCCTATTGTAAACAAACAGTTCTCACTATACTAGGGAGACTATTCTGCTTCTTTTTGGTCAGAGTCTTTGATAAATTCCATAAAAAATGCTGTTCCTGCTGGCAGAGACAGTTACAGATAAAAGACTGCCCATGCTGCCTGTAAATCGGTGGATAAGCTGATTTCTTCACTACCCTAATTAGTTTTGCATAATTTGGCATATTGCTTCCTGAAATAATGATTTAATCTAATTAAGATTTTTTTTCAAGATATCTTTTAAATTAATTAATTAAGGACTTTATCTCCAAAGCCCAGAAATTATTATCACTGAGAGTAATGCTGGCACCTTATTCGAGAATATAATTTTATTTTCCCTGTAAACTGACTCTGCTTCTAACCTATGCATAGCTAAGTGATTAGGTGAAAAATATCCTGATTTCCCACCTTCCTGGTAATCTCTCCTAGGCAAGGTTTGCAGTCCAACTTGTGGAAATGGGGTGTAGTCTTCCTTGTCTTATGAGAATATGTGTACAATAATGATATCTATATGGGAATGAGAGGATAAATGGTTATTTTATATTACTGATAAAATCATTGTTGTAGGGGAAAAAAGAGTAATAAATTACTTTCTCTAATATATAATGATACATTATTAACTGGGCTAGATTGGGCATTTTTGTTGTGGTTTTTTTTACATTTCTTTGTTTCCCAGTAAACCCATTATGTGGCTTGCAATGACAAAATAATATTTCATAACTTGGATGTATCATCTGTCGATCATAAATCTTTTCTGCCCATTAAAGGGAAACCCACTGGCAGAATGAAGAATGATACCTTTCTGGACTCACTGGACAATATGTATTCAGTAACCACGACCAGTTGTTCAAAAAACCTTCACTGATATGCCGAGGTCAGATTCATCTGACTGGATGAAGGACAGGAAAAGAGTTAATGGTTTTTAAAAATTATTATATGAGGTGTAAAGTCTCTTTTACTTAGATATTTGGTCTCAGGTGAAAGCTGAATGTGCCTGCCTGTATACAAAGAGTGTATTCCAGATCCAAAACTCAGTGGATTCAATGGAGGAAAAATGATTTTTGACAAACTTTGAATTATGATAAGAAATTGAAGAAGAATTCACTTTAGAAGTTCAGACTATTTGTTTTTTAGCCAGGGAACTGAAGAGGTTAATTCTCTTGAGCAAAGTGTCTACTTCAGCAAATTAAAGAAGATATACTTTATTTCAACAAAAGAATTTTGTGGTTTGTTGATTACTGCAGGATCCTTGAACTAAAGATATATGAAAAGAGGAAATGTTATCAGTGATATTTATAACACTGATAGTAGATTCCATCTCTAAAGGAGAAAGATGTCTTATGTGAGCAATTCCAGGAGATACAGAGATTGTGTCCCCAGAGGAGACTCAAGATGAGTTTCAGAAAGTGTGGGAAAAAGGAACACTTGTGGTATCTGTAAACTCTGAGTTTCCATACCTACATTGGTGGCACTAAAGTGTTTGTAACAGAACAAGTGAATGACAACAGTGGAGTTGTTGCCCCTGGAGATGCTGATGAAAATCAGGGCACCATTTTCCTTTGTGATTATCCTGTTTGCTTTGACCAGAACTATCAGAAGGCCCAATTACAGACTTATAGTCTGTAATTACAGTCTGTTACAGTTACTGTTCCATTTTACAATGTCATGTTCAATTGCAGTAAGTACGAGGTCTAGTAATGTTAAAATCTGTGAGAATTTATTAATTTAAATGGCAAAAGTATGTCTGAGTTAGACAATAAGTTTCTATTGTGACTATCCTGAAGTGAGGAATGGGATTAATCTTTAAAATTTTGTAGAATTCTTTCTTCAAAGCATACTATTAGTTGTATTCTTCAGTAATTTTCAGTCATTACTCTGAAAGGTATGATTTGCATTTTGCTGTTTTCTGAGTATATTTCCATATATTCACTTATTTTTAAATAAGTTTTTTTTAGAAAGGATATTTTCACAGGTGAAGTTAAGTCTCTGAGCCAATAATTAAACTTAAAAAACATATGAAGTTTAACAACCATGAAAATGCATGATTTCATTAACATAACCATTATGAGATTTTTAGATTCTACCCTGATAGTAGTACCCATAAATTCCACTCATAGCCAAAATTAACTAGTAAATTTTTGTTGGGACTACTTTACACCAGTAACTAATGAACTGGTTTCTGGAAAATTGCTGACACCAAAAGCATCTAGTTAAGTACAGTAGAGCAACACTGACTCAGAATCTGTAGTTGCTACATTAGTGTAATGTGTCAGGAGAGTAAAACCAGAGAAAAGATACTTTAATCAAGCAGAAAATTGAAAAACATCCTTTACACACTGAATCACACTGCCAGTTCATCCTTGAGTATGTGCTGTGCTTAATGTTCACTCACAGATTATTTTAGTACTTCACCCTTAGCTAAAGGTGGCTTTGTTAGGGAGAATGAAGCGCAACCATTGCAAAAAACCAGCAACTTATAAATCCCTTTACTATTCCTATCAAATTTATATCGTAAAACTTACTTTCCTGATAAATAAAAGTAATGATAATCACACATATCTCAGCTAAAAGCCATATCTAGTATCTAGCTGTGATAAAAATGATCAACAAAATCCTCAAAGATCATTGACTGACACTGAGACTGTGTCTTCCCTAATCCAAAGTTTTCAGCACAAAGCACAGAAAACTTGCTATGTGAGAAGTACTAAGTACCAGAATGCAGAAACCTGCTGAATTTTCTTCCTCATACCTCATTGACCCCAATTTCCTGGGTATGATTATGCCTTCCCTTTCTATTGGATGTGTGAGCCTCTGCATGTTCAAGGATCATCCCCCCAGCAGCATATTTCTTGTCTCTGTTACATGCATTTTTTTAAAGATTCCTGAAGACAAATTTTATTTCAGTCTGGGGTAGGTTCAGAGATGTTACATGAGAGCAGCCTGACCTGAAGGGTGAGGCCTAGGACTGCAGCCCTGTGCCTGCACAAACTCCATTTTGATCAACACGAGAGAAGGTGCTTGTTCATTTGATTGGGAATCCAGAAACACTTAGAGGTTTACTTCCTTATACTACACTGTGGGTTTAATCACTGAAAAATAAGCTGAATCTTTCAGTATAATACCTAGGAGATACTTCCGTTAACAGTGAGCAGTAGCCAAATTGTCCTCAGGAAAAATCTACTGTTGAAGTTTTAGTATTGGGTTTATCCTTTTTATCACACAAATCTGCCCACATATTTGACTAAGTTGATTTTCTTGCTGCTGGCTGCCTTTGCTAAAGATTTATGGTAGTTGCTTGTCAGTGGAAATAATTTTTTTAAATTAACTAACCAATCAGTAAATAGGGAAAATTAATCTGCAGAAAACATATATCTGCTATAGATTGGTAGATTCTACCTCATTTTTAGACTCTCATTTAAAGAGATCCAATCAAAATATGCAACTAAATTTCCATGGTTACCAGACCTGTCCGAAAGCATTCATACACCTTCATATTAAGAGATACTTGAATTTCAGGGAATATGATCTGAATATCTCCATGAAAATCAAATTTCAGAAAGCATATATAGGTGAAAAAAAAGGCTAGAACTTTTCTTGATTACATGCTGGTTTTTATAACTAAGTCATGGAAACAGTTGCTTTCAATCATGATTTTGTTTCATACTTCCTTAGTAAAAAGATATGTTATTAATTTTATGTATTTTTTAAATCTAATCACTTTTTCTTGATTTACTTTGAAATGTGACTGTTTTTTGGTAGTTCTGTAGGGGATTTGGAAACTGCTTTGATGTTTTGTAAACGCTGCTAACCATGTGTAGTCGTTTGAAAGCAAAATGAGTGAGAGGCTCCAAATCAGAAATACAATTTAATAATAAGAAAAAAAGGTAAAATAAAATAAATGCAATAATACAAAAGACCACTGACAGAGTCAGAATACAACCTGAGTAGGATGATGGAAGCAGTGATCCCATAGAAAGGTCTGGTAGCTCTGATCCTCTGGGAATCCAGTGGGTAAGGGCCCCTGTACTGTCCCAAATCTCAGATTATATCCAGGTGAGAATGCTTGGCTCCTCCCCCTGGGCAGAGCATCTCACAATGGGATGATGAGTCATACAGGGGGTCCTTGATGGCCCATTAAAGTGAGATAACTATGATATCTATGAGTCATGCAGCAGGCCATTAGCAGAAGACCCATTAACAGAAGACACCTTAACAGAAGACACCTTAACAGAAGAGGGAGGGGGAACCTGGAAGAACACTGTTTCAGCAATTGGTTTCAACAGTTCATGAAGATGGTGATAGAATACTTTGTGCATATCTTATACTACAACCCAGGACACCATGTAAGTTTTTTTCACAGGTACACATTTTTAGAAAAATGGAAATTTAAATTTAGATTTCTAGTCTCCACATAAACATTTAAATATTTATTCAATGACTCCATATTAAAATGTGATTGCTGAAAATCTTTACATCTTATCAGTGCTTTGCCTGCTTCATCTCATTCTCTCACTCATTAAAAGTAGTCCAAAATCCTGCAAATCCTTTTCTGAGGAGGAAAAAAGATGCCTTGATTGCTGGAAATAATAAAATTTAACCATTTCTTATGTTTTATACTTCTGCCTAAATGTCTTAGATGTACAAAACCAATAATCCTCTTATTTAACAGGAAATATTTTTCTCTAAGATATATTTGAGAAAAATACTCAAGCAAAGGATGTACAGGCAGAGCAATTGTCAGTCTGTTAACTTTATAACCTCTGTGTTCAGAAAGCTCTGATTGTTTGGGGAATGGCACTTGAAATGTATAAAGCTGTTTTATTTGGTATATAGTTGTTGGCACATTTTTAATACATGCCAGATTGTTATTTCCTCCATTATCACAAGTGTTCTCTTAATTTCTAGTGCCACTAAAAATTTCTCATAAGAATGAGCACAGAGATAATTAGCTGGGTTTGAGCCTATGTGCTGTATCAAATGAACCAAACTGTAGATGAAAACAAGATCGGGTTTTATATCATCATTTTAGGAACTTAAAACAAATTCTTTGTGCATAGATGCCTTGTTAACTTTCATAGGTAATACTTTTCTTTTTTATTATTTGAGGTATGTATTTCAAATATTATGTTTATTTTGAATTTCATGTGACACAAAACTTTAAACACACTTTGACTTTAAACATGTTATCAAGAGGCAATGGGCACAGACTGAAGCACAAAATATTCCATTTGAACACAAGGAAACAGTGGCACAGGTTGCCCAGGAAGGTTGTAGAGTCTCCATTCTTGGAGATTACAAAAAGGCATCTGGATACAATCCTGGGCAACCTGCTCTAAGTAGCCCTGCTTCAGTGATCTCCAAAGATCCCTTCCAACCCCAACTGTTCTATGATTCTTTTACAGAGTGTCTTATAAATTTGTATCAAAGATTGTCAGATTAGGTTTAAGAAAAAATTCAACTGTCTTAAGTTAAAAGTCATAAATGTATTGATTCTAATTACAATGTAGACTGAATCTTATCCATTGTGAATATTAATAGAACAGTGATTTCTTGTTAAGATATATGTCTGAGAGAACAGTTCATACAATGAAAGTATCTGTCTGTAAAAATAATGATGCTTTTGTGTACATTAATAATGAAACTATGGACGTATACCACTGTAGTATTGGACTAAACTAAGAAAAATCTATTTCCCCATTACTGTCCATTAAAAAATAAGCCAGGTTTTTGATTGTCTTCAAATATCTTTCAAGACAATCTACATTACATTTTATGCTGTGTCTCATTGCCGATATAGTGTGTAGTTATGTAGGTTAATGATCACATAGATGAAAATCAAGGAAGAAGTATTTTGCTTGAGAGCTTATATTAAAGCTTTATCAAGAACAGAACTAGCTCAATGCTGCAGCACAGCAGCCAGTGAGACTCTCCTTGCAGAGTTTAGAAGAACCTTCTTGACCTCCTTTGATTACTGGAATTGAAGCAAACCTCATGGTCTTTTCATCTCTGAGAATCATGGGATTTTGTTCAGAGAGTTTAACTTTCTAAATTGCTTTTTGGAGGAAAGTATCGTGAATTGTGCTCATAGGAATGTGAAACTGAACTAAAGTACAGTGCAATAAACAAACAGACAGACAAACAAGCAAGCAAGCAAAACCCACCAAAAACCCCAAAACCCCAAACCTCTGAAGAACTGTGGATGTGGAAGCAGAAAGGAAGAAAAGAAACGTTGTTGAATATAAATCTGACATCTTCCTGTAATGGCGCAGAGCATCATGGACAAATGAGGTGATTGAATACCCAATTTCTGTGTCAGAATACCTTTTAACTAATAAATGGCAAAGACAGCAGCTGTTCTACAGTAACATATTTTCAGCAGAAAGTCACTGGAATAACAATATATCAAGACAAAATAAAACAAATAGTCAAAAATGTTTTCTTTTAGCCACCAAAAGGCAAAACAAGCAGAGAGGGCGCCAAGAATTTGATCTTTCAATTTTATTGTAATTGTTTGCGTATGTGGCAACAAGATCTTATACCATTGCTTTGTCATTTATAGAGCATGTCCTGTCCTTCCCTTTGATCTTTTGTGTACAAGGCCAATAGTGAATCAAAAGGATGTCACAATTTTTAGAAAACCAACCAACAAAGAGAAAATTATGACCTCTCCTGAAAGAAAGATGATTCAGGCTGAAAAGCCAAGCTGATAGCTACAGTATGGGACTTTCAGTTGTTCAGAGGCTGTGCAGAGGGCAAAAAGGCTTTACAAGTTCAGAATAAAATGCTTTATACAAGCAGAGCTATTTTTCTTTGATATTTCCTTTCTGGCATCAGACAAACTTCCTAAGATCACAGATTTGTGTGTCTGGCTTTCCCAAGTTTGGTCTAGGTAAGCAAAGAGTGATCAGATGATAATGCCACATATAATGCCTCATGTTTGCAGTTTTCCACTAATGTGCTTGAAAATTATTATTTTGGCCTTACTTTTCTGTTATGAGATCCTGTCAGAGTGTGTAGGTTTCTTAGAGAGTGTACTGTTTCTTTCTCATATTCTGTTTTTCAAGTACTCATAAAAAACCCTTTCTGAGGTAACTGATTACTAAAAGATATCTCTTCCCTCTACCTCAGCCAGGTCTTAGCATTGTCATGGGTGGGGGCCTTTGAACAGCTTCTGGGGTTATATTTACATGGAGAATTGGAAATGGTCATAGTTTTAGGGGTCATCGACATACTGATCCTCTCTCTGGATCTGCACTCTGTACCTACACGTCTGTAGCATTCATCCTGGGATAAAAACCTGTTTACATTTCCTGTTACAAGCTTTCAGGTGTGCTATCCAAAATATGTCAAAGGGTCATAGGAAGTTAAATTCAATAGTAACAATATAGTTCCACATAATTTCTTTAGACATAATATAAAATGTTTCCAGGGGTGATCTAGGTCCTCTTTAGAAGGTGCTATTCAAGCATGTTGAAAGAAATTGGTTTCTGCCTCAGACAGTTAAGAAATAAATGGAAATAAATAAATTTGCACCTTATAACTGTCAAGATTTGTAATGTTTTTCTAACACAAAATAAGTGTCATATAGAAATAAAGCTAGATATAGCCATAGAGCAACTGACAGTCACTAAACACAGTTACAGCTAGGGTATTTCACAGGTGTTGTGGTTTTCAAGACTGGTCCTGACAGTTACCTTGTCAGTTATGTTGAGAAAGACTCCTAATTCACGGTTATGAGACTTGATCTTCCCTTGAAATTTCACACTTCTTGAATACTAATATCTGCAGTTGAAACCTTGTAATTACAAAGCCCTTTTCCTATTTTATAGTTCTCTAAGTGGTTAGTCCATATAAGTAATCAATCATGACTTCAATTCACTGTTCACATGGACAATTAAAACATAAAGAAAGTGAAAGGAAGTGAAATTTAAATCAGTCCAATAAATATATTTTAAGTGGATTTAAATTCTGGTAGAAGTCTCTGAGGGAGAATTTTTATGCTTCAATTAATTCACCCAATTTCCATATAATCCAGAGCCAATTTTTGCATATAAAGTTGTTACCAGTTAATGGAAATGGATATGCAAGCATATGTTCTCTTCCACATATAGAAATCCAGTTTTCCTTACAAAATATGTGCTATGTACACACACAAAAAAGATATATCAGTTTGTATGCATTCCTTTGCAATACTGTAAAGCTTGATAATTTCTGACATGGATCTTTATGAATGTCAAATCAATAAACTTTTTATTAAAAAAAGAAACTTCTAAATACAAGAGTAACAGTGTTTAAACTGTGCACCAAAGTACATTGTCAAATGGACACAGTTCTGTTCATGGGAAGGGTACAAATGACGTTGTACAAAACAGAATTGCCTCCATGTGATCTAAGACACAACAAAGACTTAGACAAGATTATAGTAAACTTAGACAATTTTACCTGTATTATCAATTGAAATAGACAACTTTCAGATTTCATCTCACCCTAATGTAAACTATAGAATAAATGAAGACTTGTTCTTTTGATGTACTTACGCTATTTCATCAGCTAGAAAGGAAGGCTGGGCATGTATGCTCAGATGTTGATGATTATGAGGCCATGATGACTTTGGGATTATGGTGGAAATGCAGAATGATTAAGGTAAATGACAATGTGCCACAGAAGATATTTACTCACTATCCATACTTTTATTTTTTTAAGTTAACAAGCAACATGCCTTTGCTCTCCATTTGTTTGTCTGACATCATATGGTGTATCCTCATTTCTGCCATTCATTTATTTCCCTGTCATCACAAGAATTTTTCCTTGTATATATTTCTTTCCACAAACAATTTTGTTCAAGAAACATAAAACTAAAGAATATTCCAGATGTTTTAAATAGCCACATTTATTACCTGAAAAAAATCATCTCCAATGAGCTAGCACAGTGATAGCTTCATCCCTCTTGCTTCTTTCTTTGACAGGTAGTATGCTCTTTCCTAGTTTTTTTCAGCAAGATGTCTCTTGCTGTTCTCACTGAGAAGGGTCCTTACTCCTCATTTCATTGTTAAACTCAATGATTTTCTACAGTATATCTTCAGTCCACCTCCTGTGAATGTTCTTTCTTCAAAGAATACAGAATAACCAGTTCTTTGTGATGTGCAAAGTTGGTTGATTTTTTTATTCTGATCACTTTTACAACTCTGGATTAATATCTTGGCCCAATGTTCACAGGAGCATCTTGACACTGAAGCAATGTAGGTACTGTATTCTATGTATTAGCTTCTTACCATTGTGCTTTTATTGACTAGCAAGTGATAAATGAGATTTTCTAACTGATTCCTTTACTTTGAAATGCAACTGATGTTCAATGCTCACTTTATAGCTTCTACTATTTTGTCAGGTATCAGCCTTGGCCCACCTTCTTCCCACTACTGAGTGATCCTCACCCTGGTCAGCCTCTTGCCTGGTGGGTTTTAATGCTGAGGCTGAGTGATCTTCACACTTCTGACACATGTGCTTCAGTTGGACCGAACTGATATTAACTGATATTTTTACATCTTGGCTCAGAATTCCTTCCTTCTTCTATAAACTCTGTATGACCTCTCTACATTTGTTACAGGTTCAGAGATGAAGCTGACCACTGCTGAAAACCTTCTCCATTTCACTGTGAAATTCAGTGAGAACAGTAAGATCACTCAGGGCCAGCTCTTTTAATAGTATCAGAGTGTAGCTCCAGGAAAGAAGAGGCATATAGCTTTTCTTTTGGATTAAGAGAAAGAAATGCAAAGAGAAAGATCTCTTTTAAAGAAGATGGGAGGTTGTTTTTGCTTGGGTTTTAGTGTTTATTTTCTGGTTTTCTGTGCTGCAAAATGGCAACAATACAATACAGAGACAGTTCTCTCAATGGAAAGCTTGATGAATAAACATTGTTAGGACATTTGAATATAATGGCAGAATCTCAATATGAGCAGAATGTGAGATCCTTTTCAAAGAGCTGTTTGAGGCAGAATGTACTGATGGTTTTTTAAAATATCATTTGGACAATAAAAATACGTGTTTTAATTCACTGAGATTTGGAATTCCTATTATCTAAATCTGGAGTTTTTAAAGGAGAGTAAAATGCCCAAATCTATTGAATTTCAATGGGATTTATTCACTTGACCTCCTTTGAAGTCAGATATTTTTGAAAATCACAAACTTGTTAAAAAATGCATCAAAATCTTGGGGCCTTTATGGAAACTTCTGTTTCTGAATATTTCAACACCACTTGAAGTATTGTGAGAGAGGAAGAAAGGGAGAGAAAATAAAGATGGAGAAAATGTTGTGGGGCTATAAGGTAAAGAAGTTAGTACATAGGAGCACATTTTAAACCAGAGATATTTGTCCATGACAAATATTATTGTACTAAAAAATGAACAACCAACAATGATCTAGCATTAGAAGTAACCCTGATAATATCAGATTGTATGTGTAGGATTCACAATGAGCAGTTTCTCTTTTTTTTCATATAAAATAGAATTAGAACTTCATGGACTTAAAAGCAAATTAAACTATAACCATGAAAGAGAAGATTTACTCATATTAAAATAACAGCCTTAACATTTCTTTAGAAATAAGATAGAATTAAAAAAAAATTCTATTAAGATCCTTACATAATTTATTTTTTAAAAGTTTCAGTTAAGTAATAGAATCATAGAATGATTTGGGTTGGAAGGAACTTTAAGATCATCTAGTTCCAACACCACTGCCATGGGGTTGTGTCATGGGCAGGGAACCAGGTTACTCAGAGCCCCATCCAACGTGACTTTGAACACTTCCATGGATGGAGAGTCCACAACATAACTGGGCAACCTGTGCCAGTGTCTCACCACCCTCACAGTAAAGGTTTCTTCCTAATATCTAACATAAACCTATCTGCCTTCCGCTTAAAGCCATTCCCCTTTTTTCTACCACTACACTCCCTTGTGAAAAGTCCCTCTCCAGCCTTCTTTTAAGCCCCCTTCAGGTATGCAGAGGCTGTTCTAAGATCTTCTCAGAGTCTTTTATTTGCCAGGCTAAACAGCCCCAACTCTCTCAACCTGTCTTCATAGGAGTGTTCTCCAGCTCGGTGATCAATTTTGTGGCTCTCCTCTGGACTCCTTCCAAGAGGTCCTTGTCCTTCTTGTGTTGGGGACCCCAGAACTGGGCACAGTTCTCCAGGTGGGGTCTTAGCAGAGCAGACTGGAGGGACAGCTCTTGACCTGCTGGTCACTCCTCTTTTGATGCAGCCCAGGATGTAATTGGCCTTCTGGGCTGCAGGCACACATTGCTGGGTCATTTTGATGTTTTTGTCTACAAACACACCCAAGATTTTCTTCCCAGGGCTAGTCTTGATCTGTTCTCCTTTCTGCCTGTATTCGTGCTCGGGATTTCCCTGACCGAGGTGCAGGACCTTGCACTAGGTCTAATTAAATATCATGAGGTTTGCACAGACCCACTCCTCAATCTTGCAAAGGTCCCTCTTGAAGTCATCCTTTTCCAAAAGCTTGTCAACCACACCACACAGCTGGGTGTTGTCAGCAACCTTGCTGAAGTTCTCTCAATCTCGATGTCCATGTCACTGCCAAAAGTGTTAAAAAATTCCAGTCCCAATACTGAATCCTGAGGAAAGCCACTCATCACTGCTTCCACTTGAGCTGAAAATCTAAAATCTAGAATCAAAAATATAGAAATATGAAAATTTAAGTTAGAAACTCCTGAAACTGTTGAAGAGAATTATGTAAGACACCAAACCTTTTGATGTGGGATGGAGAAGGACTTACGCACATAGTTTTCTGTATGAACTTCTTTTCTGTGCCTCTGGTGGTTCATCATCTTAGGAAGTATTCTACTAAAGCTTCTGCTCCTTAAATCTGTGAAGAGTTTAGAAAATGCAATTTTATAAATAAGTTCACTATGAAACACCATTTGGAGGACTTAGCTGCTAGTTGAAGACATTCACTCATCTTTCTTCCTTATGTCATGTAAATGAAAATCAATGTTTATGCAATCACTGAAGAATTCTGTACAGTCTTCAAATCCTTAACACCTTATCTTTCTCTCTCCCAGCTTTTGGCTTTGGAGGTAAAGAAAAAATAAAGTAGATAAAGCAGTTTATCTTTAAATAAATCCTTGGAAAAGTTAAATGTAAGACTGGAAAAATTCCGGAGGATAAAGAGAAAGAGTAATATGTGGAGGAATGTAAATGTTCTCACTATACTATTACTCTCTCTGCTTAAAGGATTTCTCCTGGATGTTTAGGTCTAGCATCTTAATCTCCAGAGAGAAGGAAAAGGCTATGACTGAACATGATCGGTGATAAAAGAACTGCGTTCATTTATTGTGAGGTATGTTTTTGTTGTACCTCTAGTCTTGTATAAGCCTGTTCATTATGATAATAAATGTCATAATTTTCTCCATGCTGGACTGATACACGCATACCCCACCACCACCATGTTCCTCTATAACAAAATAACATTTGATAACAAGTAGTAAGAATGACTCTAGTGTAAATGAACAAGAAAAATCTCTAAAGATGTTTTCTTTCTGGTGCAACTAGGGTAAGACATGCAAGAGAAAGGCAACTATGGTGTATGGCAAACAACCCCTACATATTATCAAGGCTGAATTTCTGACAGATAAGTAGGAACCACATGGACAACTTTATTCCTCACAAGATTCACAGAAATCTATTTCAGTAATTGCCTATTATCTTGAAAAGCCTCACAAGAAATATCCAAAGATCATTTTAAAAAGAATTTGAGATTGTTTTGGAAGGCTGCCAGTACTTGGGTGTACTGAAACTCAGCCTTTTATTGTCCCAGCATCCAGAGAGTGCTGCAACACGGATGTCATGGCAAAGAGAGAAGCATATGAGTGTAAGGAAACTGGCTCAGGTTCTGCATAGGAAAAGAGGAAAGGAGCAGTAGACAGAAAATGTTCAGGATAACAATGCCTTCATGAAGTGTTAACAAAGTGGAGGAGAGAACAGCTTGCTGAGATATTTATGTCTTTAGGAGAACTTACTTGAATCTGGAACATAAAGCGGAAGGACTACATCTATGAACTTACTAGAGAGAAGAAAGGATACGTGACAATAGACATAAGGCAAAAAACAGGGCAAAATGAAAGGACACAAATACAGTATCCAATTGCATGATCCTTTGGCATCAAAAACTGCAGCTTTCATTGGTCCCAGATGCACACAATTCAGCTCCTATCTGCTGCAAAATTGTATGTGAAAGCAGAAGGTGGTTTAGATCTTAATCAGTATTAGCAGCAGTGTGACAGGCTATTTTTTTTGCTTTACACTTCTGCTAATTCCTAGACTTCATAATAGCTTTCTTCCCCTATGACACAGAACACTTTTAAAATGATTGACACTAAATTTTATTATACTGTTAGTGGACTCAAAATTAATTTTAATTAACTGGGGTAGAAATGCTTTAGTTGTGTTTCCAATATGTTGCTGCAGTTACATACAAAGCTGCTAATTTATAATTTACTGCATGTGCCAATTAACATATTAATATTCAATATCTTTACAAAAATGTATTAATAAATGTAAGATCTCAAACAATACTTCTTAAAAATGTTAAATAAAGTGTTTAAGGATGCAAAAGAAGAAAAAGAATCCCATCTGTGATTGGAAATGGTCTACAAATCATAAAATGATTTGCTTCAGAGAGTAAAATAATGGCTATTTAAATGTCTTCTGAATTCACTGGGCCAAATTTTTCATTATGGTTTAGTGACTCTAATTCTGGGTTAGTCAGCAACAGAAATCAGTTGCTTTATTATTTATTTTGTTTGGAATCGGCTGGGATATGGACCAGCATTTCATTAGGCTGTTCCAGTGCTGGGTATCAGCAGAACAATTCCCATGTGGCTTGTTTTGGCTACATCTACTGGACAGATTCAACAGAGAACACCACAAATTATTTTCTTATGTTATCTTCATATATCAGTTACCCTTACAACAGTGCTGTAGGGAAGGTCATTAGGATTGTCTTCATGAGTAGCTTCTTTCTTTTTCTTGTCTTATTTGATCTAGATCTGTGATCTAGGGATTCAAGATCTTCACTGATTTGTTCCATTTCGTTCATCTGCCTTTGCTCTCCAAGAAGTGGGTTAATAAGACAGGGAGCAACAGAAGAAAATGAGACTTCATTTCCTTCCTGCTCACAGAAATTATGGATGAATTTGGGACAAGAAGTGCTCTGCCTGGTGCAAAATAATCCATACAGATGGGAACTGGTCCTACAGCCTTTGTCGATGCTATGAAAGGCTCTGTTATACCAAAAGTGGTGAAACTTGCAGGAAAACATTTTTTGAAAACTTTTTCTTTGTTGAGAGAGATAAAGACTGGCAAGATTTTTTAAGAGATTAAGAGGAATATACAGATGAAAGGACAGAACTTGGTTGCTTAAACTTCTTGTCCCTGTGAAACAAGCTGAAGAACAACTGTCCACCACTAATTTTGACTGTGGTTTAGACATTACAAATAACAAGTACCTCTATCTCTCGATTACTTTCTATATATGAAGGCTTTTAAAAATTTTTCCTAAGTTCTCACCTGAAAGTAGAACGTTACATAATATGAAAAATCAGTCGGGATTTTGTGTGTCTGATTAACTTTTCAGGGACAACTTTGACTTACTCTACTTACTCTTATTCTGCTGTGTTTGGTAAAAAACTTTGACAGTACCAGCTGGAAATACTGAGGTTACTTCAGTGAAAGTAATATTCAAATAATTGGTAAATGGAAATTCTAAATTATATTGCATTAATTTACATTGATGTGAAATCTAAATTCCATGATTTATCTATCTACATTCTAAAAATTTTCCCTGTGGTAGTTATAGCCTTCTAGCTATTCAGAGGGGTACAAGTTCACTTAAATCTTGCTATAATGCTATAATAATGCCTCCAAAAGGAGCATATGTAATTTCTGTATTTTTGTATCAGTGTGAATTTGCATCCTAAGGTAAATTCTCAGCAGAGAACTAACAGACCCTTGAGACTTACTGTAGAATTTGTGAAAGGAATATTTCAAGGGATTTTCTGGCTAAGGCAAGAAAAAGCAGTTAACTACTAGTTTGACATAGTGCACACTGTTTACAAAAAGTCTCAGCATTTAAGAATAATAAGGCCAGATAGAGGCATCTGTCATTCATTATATATGACTTTAAAGATTCTCTTTCTTTGAAAACAGACATACTATCCCACGTCTCACAATCTTAAAGGATTTACTGTAAACTATGATTATCTGACATGTGAGGAGTAAATTTTGCCAGAAAAGAGAAAAATTACTCAAAATATTCACCTCTGGTCATTGAATTTGGAATTTCTTGACTGAGGAGTGTCAGATGAGCATCTGACTTTATAACAGAAATACTTTTTTCAACTATAAAAGTAATGCTTTTTCAGTAGCTTAATGTAGCCTAAATTCTGAGGTTGTAATTTTTAAACAAAATAAGAGTATATGTTTGGCATCATAATGACTCCTTACACAGTCCAATGACAGGGATAAACTATGTAGGGCTAATCTCATAAGTAGCTTGGTACCTTCCACAGAGAGCAGTCTGTAAAATGGAGAGGTGAAATAAAGAGTTCAGAAGAGGTTACTGATAACAGGACTCTCTGCTGGATTGAGAGAATTCTTGAACATATTGGAAAGAAAATACAAACCCTAAAGGTAATAGACTGGAATCTGACACACTGTTCAACTTGTTGTCTCTTCTTCCAGCATATCATCTTAGTCTTTCCTCAGTGTTCCCACTTGAGTGTCCTTCACCTGTTAACACATGGGAGTCTGTCCAGCATGTTGTGTTTTAGTCATATTTTTATCTGATACTGAGAAGAATTATTTGAAATATTTTGGTTCCTAATTTTACCTCTTTATCTTATCTATGGTAAAGAGATAAGGTTGCCTTCCATATCCACAGGTAAGAATTAATTTGAAAGATTCTTCACTCTTATGTGATGTCCTTTATAAAAATAAAACATTTTGGACCTCATTTTCATAAAGTTTTGGACTTGTACTCTCATTCAGTTTTCTAATGGGACTGTTCTAAGCTATGTGACTCAGGAGAATCTTGAATCTTTTAAGAGTAGACATCAGAGAAGTAGATGTAGTCTCACAGAAGCTGCAATAAATCTCTTCTGTTGAGTCCTTCCACATATAAGAATTTGCCAATATGTGGAATAGTTTTCCTAGAGGTCTAGAAGAAAGCTCAACTGTTCTTAAAGATGGAGCGATTCAAAAACATATTTGAATTAAATTTTTTTAGATGCAAATTCGTTAAGTAGGATTAACACCACATCTAGGATTTCTAATTTTACTATTAAAAATTATTAAATTACAATTATTTTCTCAAAGTTTTCTGTCCTGCTAATATTATAATATTCTTTTCCTAGCTATGGACAGTCACTTCTCTATGCAGTGTATTTGAAAGTTGATAAAATCAACTCTATTTAAAACAAAGGTTGCACTATAAGGTTGTTGGGGATTTTTTGTTTTGTTTCCGAAGTGATTTATTAGAGAATCCTTTGCCAATAACCTTTTCCTTTAAAGAGACATTTTTGTAGACTTTTTGAAATAGAACTGAAAGGCAAACATTAATTGTTTATTAATTTTATTTAAATAAAGTATTTTCTGGAGTGAAAGTATCTGAGCAACAAGTCTGAAAGTTAATTAAACAATTCTGTGGTAGAACATTTGGAGAATCTTAAAAAAATCCCTCTGGTGTTTAGAAGTCTGAATAAGAGCACAGGGAATTTGTGGATTGCTGTTAAACTTTCAAAGTAGTGTCTTAGAACATTTAAAAGTCTTCTGACATTTGAAACTTTTAAGACCTACCCACAAGGCTTACTTGCTGTGGTAAGGAATACATTAGACAGAATAATCCTTAAAATAAATTATGATAGTCAGTTGAATTTGATTATACTGAGTTAAAATAATTAATTCAAAGAAAATATTCACTCCAGATGCCAAGAGGAAACTCAGAATCACTATATTTCACGCAACAAAACTTAGTTTGCATAAATAAAGCTGAACATTGCATAAGTAGTATATGAGGGACAATACAGGGAGAAAAAAAAAGTATTTTAAAATGCATTTTAAAATGACTTCTCATTTGATGGATCAAAGAAATGATGATTTTAGGCCATCAGTGTTGCTGTGGACTTATTAGTTATTTTCCAGAGACTGAAATGCTAAACATAAGGACATTTGTGTGATTTGCACACCCAAACCAGTTGCATATTTGTCTATATTCCAACATAAATATTAGCAACAAAGTATGGTCCTGGTCACTTTCAGTCACTTTGCCATGAATTAAACCCCAAGTAAGCCATTTCCTTTCTGCCCACCTCCCTACAGCGAGAGAGTGACAAAGGCAGAGCCTTTAATGGGTTAATAATAAAAGTATTAAAAAAGAGAAGGTGCTGTACACGGAAAAGGTGTTCATCAGCTTGACTTAGTTCTATGTGGCTGCTGAGACAAAAACAAGATAGTGGGTGCTCCTGCAGCTCAGCAGTGGCAAGTGTTCATTCCTGAGCCAACTGCAAAGGAACAAGGAACTCTGCTCTGTGCCAGGGAAGAGGAGAGGAAAGAACTCTGCTTTATGTCAGAGGAAATACTCTGATCAAAAAAATGTGCCTCGTATTTCCCATCCATATGTATAACTTTCAGTACTACCAAACTATTTTTTTTACAGATAACCTGTATGTTAGTCACATTTAAACATGGCAACTACAAGAATTATTCATTTTGCAAATATAAAGTTTAGTAAAATCCAGTTACAATTGCTACTTTTAGTACTTTGCAGGTTCATACAGTAACACCTTCTCAGAAGCTTAGGGGGGGGAAAAAAAACTAAGAAACTTCAATATTGAAATGTCTTTTTATGAGATTAATATCCCATGAATTTTGGAGCACTTTCTGCCTCTGGAACTCGCAGAGGCTTCAAACATGACTATATTCTATTGCTAAAAGTGGCTTGAGGAATGGGGGACATGTTAAGTTAGGAAGCTGGATAAAAAGACGGTGTGTGTTCTTGAAGTAGAAGAAAGATTTTGGTCAAACAACTTACAGTTACATCTAAAGTAAACACCAGAATTGATTAGTAGTTATATAGTCCTATGATATTTGTGGAGAAAAAAAATTCTAGCCCCATAGAGTTCCAAATAGGGCTGATCTTTAAAAATTAGTTCACTGGCTAGTATTCTTACATTTCTTCAATAGTCAGTTTTATTTAGAAAGCAATTCAAAGGATTGTTCCTGTTTTGTCGTTTAAAATTAATGAATACAATGGTCTGTGAATGGGGAAATAACCAGCAAAGATTTGGTAAAGGTGGATACAAAAAGATTTAAAAACGAAAATTATCTCTGTGATGTGTAATTGTAGGGAACAAATTTGTGATAGCAAGCTGGAAGTACAGTTAAAATAGCAGGCTATGTAATGATCTTGTTCTGAGGATGGTAATTTGGGTGTTTGACCCTGCAGAGCTAGCAAAAATTCCCACATTCTTCAGAGAGCAAGACGGTCTGTACTCAGATTCCTCTTATGTGAAAATCCTCATGAGAAAAAAAAATCCTCCAGATTGTTGTCCCCTGACACAATCAGTTACACAGTGGAGCTGAGCCTTAGCAACTTGTTTGGTCATACTAGAGGAACATTCATCATTAACAAGGTCAGATGTGGCTTCATAAGTAATATCATAGGAAGGGTGATGTGGTTTGAATGGTAATGTTGTTTGACAACACATTATAATTCAAATTTTATTAAGGCAATGAGAAAGATGAGGAACAGTGCACCCACACAGTGACTTACTGGATCACTGACAGCAATCATGGAACTGTAAGTGATGCTGTAGCTGTGGTGGACTGTTTGAGACACAGTGTTGGGGTCATCTTATTATTCATCCTGATGTTGGTAAAGTGCAGGGTGGCATAGGGCAGGATGTCAGTGTTTTAAACATATGAAAATAATATAATATCATATCATATCACATCACATCACATCATATCATATCATATCATATCATATCATATCATATCATATCATGTCATGTCATATAATATCATATATAATTTTGGTTTACTGGTACCACACCAGAGAGGCAGAACTCCCTAAGACCAATTCCTACCCATCAGCTCCCTGTAGATATTTTACATTGTAGAGGCCCAGAGAAGCTGACTTTAGTTGTGGGATGGATGATGCATTCATTCCCGAACCAATAAACTTTAACTGCTCAGCATGTATTTTCTTTAGTAACTAACAGACCTGGAAGTCTTAAAGAAGGATTTTGAATTTCTGAATGCTTTCAAGTTGCTATATAAAGTGCCTGGAAGATTAATGGCTTTCATGATTCATATGCTGAGAGTAAGAAACTTCTTCCTCATCTGCTGTGCTATCAGGTAGTTTGACCCAACAGTACTGCCAAGTTCTTCTACTGCTCAGAACTTGCACCTTGTCTCTTTCTTACAGACTAAATCTCATCAGAGCTCTCCCAAAACTGTAGGCAGTTTCCAGATAGTGACCCTTTACTAGTGTCTGTGTCCATTCATAACTCTGAACCTCAAAAAGCAAAGTACTTGTGCTAACTCCCAAAATACAGTCTACATTAGCCATGTCTTGAAAAATTGAGAGAACTCTCTCAGTATGGTTACAAATGCAGTGCTTGAATGATTATAATAATCTTGGCTACTGAGATGACTGTAAAATTAACAGACTTACTGTGTCTATTGCAACCTCATTTATAGGAAATAAAAGCAAAAGGCAACTTTCTGATCATTTAAACCATAATGTGATGGCAAATGCTTTTGAATAGATGCTGCTGATAGCAGAGGCACTGGACAATAGGGCAGCTCATCAGCTTGTCTTCTATAAACACTTTCTTTGAATGTCTCCAGAGTTTCTTCCAGGAAGGAGTCAGAAGGAGGAAGGGCTAATTCTGTCTTTTAGCATAAATATGGCATTGTGTGCATTTCCTCTCAGGCTCACTCTCTCAGCTTGGTCATGTGATAGTTACATCCCTTGTCACCCTTTTTGTGTGGAGAACACAGTATGAATGTCCTGATTCTTCTAAGTATCCGCAGAGACTCCTTAGAAAAATAGGCTTGTCAGCAAGACCTCTCTGTACTTAAGACTATTACTTAAATAAAGTCAGGGGGATCCACAGCACTGCTCTCTTTCAGGCACATTTCCACAGTCAGGCATGTGTTGCTACAGGGACACTGAGGATCCTCTTGAAACTTTGAACCTTTGCAGTGGCACCTTAGGAGATACTGCTGAAACCTCTCTGCAATGATTATAATGTCTGTAGGTTCAGACAGACAGGTTGTGCTGCACTAGATACAGCAGGGTTGAATTTTCCTATTTTATTTCAAAATCTCTAAAGCAGTATTTTTTCCTTTAAACTCAAAGTTTGAGATCTCAATATATTAAAAAAACAAAAACAAAAACAGGGTTCCCAGGTATGGACCCATCTTTCCTGCACCTTTATTAGGTAAGGTTTGTGTGTGCTTTTCCTTCACCTGGACAGGAATTCTGAAATCAAAATTCTTGACCAGAGACCAGAGTGCTCTGGTGCTGGATGATGTGCCAAGCCTATCTATGGCCTAAAATGCCCACAAAACACCAAATACTTCATATTTTCTCCTCATCTCTGTTACTGCTAGCTAAAAGCAGCATCAAAATTTCTAAGTGTTCATATATGCCTTGTGCTTTTTTAAGACTGTTGAGCACATTCCACCCACAAGAAGCATAATCTGCTCCAACTTCTTCATTCTACTAGATTTTCTTGAAGTATTTCAGAATGAATAAATTCCTAAACCCATCTTGAATAATTGTTTATAGTAACCGTCATAGTAACCGTCTTAAAATATATACATAAACTTAAGTTGTCAGTGTGTGCTATGTTACAGCATGAATAATGTTATTTACCACTGCCCTATTCTTCTTCTCATAGTTCTGTTTTCTACTGGTTTTTGAATAGCTTCTACATTTCTTCAACTGGCAACTGCAAATTGAATATATATCCATATTCATATCACAGAAATAAGAACACATGAAAATCCAAGCTATTTTTATTGCCTATTACTTTCTTTTCCTGGTGTATTGCTTAAAAAGAAATATTTATGCTTTAGGCATAGGCAGGCATAAATAAACCAGTTTATACACGTGCAGACATATATGTTCTCTTGCAATAATTTTAAGTGGCATTACAAGGTCGCAAGCTTTGAGAAAAGAAGGAATCTCACCAAGGAAATCTGTATAAATACCACTTCTATTTGTTTCTGAAAATTCACAGTCATGTAAAAAGGACTGGATAGGTAATGTACTGTTTTCCATTTCTTCGATGTCATGAGTAGAGTTTTCCTGCAATGAAAAAAATGGGTCACATTCATTATTTGAAAATTGCATAAAATTGGGTTTTTTTCTTGTGCACTGAGCTACTAACTGAGGCATATTAGAGAACTGACAGGAGCACCTCTTGCAACATTGTGGTAATGAAAATGAAATAAAGCTATTATTACTGCCTTATATTTTGCTCTTTTTCTCTCATCAGAAACCAATATTGTTTAGAGCACTGGTGAGCTCTAAGAAAACCTTTTGGGTTGCACGATAGGCTTATCTTTCATTTATTACAATCACCTGTTCCTCACCTCATTTTATCTGCTTGCTACTTTGCAATAGTAGCAAGCAATCCAATCCTATAATCGCAATCCAATGTTAAGTCCAGTTTTTCAATCTCAAAGCATACAAGCAGTGTTCACTCTTCCTGTAGTAGGATTCTGAAGCTAAAGAAAAATCCTGATGAGCAGTCTTACCCTCTAGCCCTTCTTTAGAGCAACTTCTAACATAAAGAAAAGACCCGTCAAAATAGGAATTTGTCTTTAAATTGCACAGAAGGGTTAGAATAAATATAGATAAATAATGCATTGGTTAATTTATCTTACATAGTAGCCACTAAGAGGGATTTATCAAGAGTTCTGTGTAAAATTAAAGTTGCTGTTTCCTAGATTAATACTTTGAAGAGACTGGAGGTAGAACACTGCCTACTGTCAGTCAAAGATTCATTCCAGTTGAACTTTATTGCCAAAGAAAGATAAAATTTTATCTTCATACACAGTAAACTTACATTGCGGTGCCTAAAATCACAAAATGAATTACACTTCTAGGCATCACCTCAGTGGCAATTTAAGCAGCTGAGCTCAGTAATAACACTGTAAATGCATCATCTTCACAGCAATCCAATTCATATATTCCCTTTCCGGCCATTTGTTACAGCGTTCATGCATTTTACACTTCTGTATATTCTGTTCAAATGAAAATATTTTCCTTCTAGTCTTTCAAAGGACATTTTAGACTTGTGTTGCCATTGTGGTTTATATTCTTGCTCCGCTCCCTTAAGTTTAAATGCTCTTGTGTGTTGAATAGGGTATTACAACCCTAGACAGTAAAATGCGAACCACAACCACTTTAAAATTCAACTAGATTTAATACTTAACTCTCTGCCTCCATCACCACCCCACCTCCGCCTTGCTTTGTTGATTACAGAAAACTTTTCTCTTCTTAATATCTCTGTTGAAATTCTTATGCAGAATTATTTGGAATGTAGGTGTTCTGATGCTTGAAAGAAATTACACTTTTCTAAATCATGCAACAAAAGTAGTCAGTAAGTGTTCAAATGTGTCTAAGGTACAAACTTCATGTCTATATTTCAATAGTATTACTGAATCAGTGGGGGTGAAACTGCACTCTTTTTCATTAAAAATGGTATTGCTAATGAGTTGGCTGAAGACAATGTTGGTCGTTAATGCTCAGTAAGCGCTAATTGTTTTACGTGATTTGGAACATACTTTAGTACATCATTTTCATTGTTGCCATTTTAGATCTCTTTCCATTCTAATACTGTCTTCTAATGAAATTAACATCAAGAATATGTTTGTCAAGGATACAATTTTAAGGACACCTTCTGCCACAGAGGCCTAATTAGGGGCTTTTGAAATACAGAATACTAATGAAAGCCCCTTGTGGCAAGACATTTAGTTAAGGACCCATGCAGCTTAGGATGTCTCAGTTTAAGATATTACTACTCATGATGCAGACAGACTCATTTAAAAAAGAATCTATTCAGTTCCAGTGAACTCACTTATGGCAGTAAAGATGAGGCCCAACAAAATCACATATTCGCAGGAAAAAAAGTAAAATAAAAATATAAAAATATATTTACTTTTCTTTATAAATTAATTAAGCAGAGAATACAGTAAATATCATCCATACACTGGAAAATTGCAAGTTTGCAGTATCTGGTTTGAATTCCTGTTTACTCTGCTTTCAAGCAATTGCAGATCAGTTTAATGGAATAAAATTTTAGTCATAAAACTACTGTGTAAAATCTCCCTCTCGCACTTCAAGCCTAAAAGGCCCATACTTTTTCATTACAGAGCAATGCCTTGATGAGACTCTCACAGTGTGCATTTCTGGAAGCTGAATTCTTGATAGGGTGATAGGGTTCTACTGGTTTTAGACCTATAATTGGTTGCTAGAACCACTAAAGAGTAGAACTGCATGCTTATAGGGTCAAGCAAAAGTTAAATTTTTGAGGATTTTGAGGATACTAGTACTGCATAAATAAAAGGCAGCTGGGATTAAGTGCCATCTAATGTGTTTCAGCCCTCCATACCATCCTCTGGCCAACCTTCCAGCACTCCCATGACCACAGTGACTGCATCAAATCCTGTGTGACTGCATGCTTATCTTTCCTTTAACCTCATTTCAAGGTGTTTGCTGTCAGAGGTAGGGCGCCCTCAGAGGCAGGAAAATAGAACAGACAAGTCCTTCATCTGAGGGCATGACTATCTCATATTATTTTCTTACGCTGGTTCTCTTTTCTGCCTGTGCACCTCATGCTGTTACATATAGCCTCTCTTTATGTAATGATTTCCATTAAACAGACAGTGACTACAGATAGTTTACCCCAGATGGGGTTTTTCCTTATACACAATGAAAAAATGGACAGTGTTAAATACCATTTTGTTGTACCTACTGCTTAATGTTGATAAGTGATCAACTTAAATGAACATTCTTTCTTTTTGAGTATTTATTTCCTTTACCTAATACACCAGGAACATTCCTCATTATATCTCAATGTTCTTTCAAGTTGGTTTTTTTTTTTTAACATTAAAGCTACAATGTCAGTGCTGGCCAAATGATTTAGAGTTTTCAAAAATTTTACTTAACCTCTTTAAAATGGAAATGCTTCTATGGTCTGAAAAAGAACAGAACATGAGCAGAATGTTTTCCACACAAAAGAGGTTGGAAATACTTGGCAAAAAACAGGGGGTTTTGAGAGACTTGTCTAAACTTGTATCTCATTTTTGTACCTAATGATGCTGCTCAGTTTCACAGGCATTGTTTAACTGCTTGTAGTGCTGTCAGATTAGCAAGCATCAATTGTTTCACAGTCTTACTCAAGAAATATTTTTTCCTTTTTTTAAATGACATGTATAATGGCATAAAGACATGTATGTTGTATACTATCAGAGAATCAGTCCATATATTTTCTTCAATAATAAAGTATTCTCACCAATGATGAAATACCCTACATTACTTTGTATCTGTTTCTGGGCATCCTGTCCCATCTGGCTTACTATCTGTCCCTTGCCTCTTTCCAGTTCTCCTCATTCCAACTAAAAATGAATTCTAGTCAAGGGGTGTTTGAGAGAAAAGCAATTTAAGGAGGAGGAATAAAGGATACCTGAGAAATGGGTGTGCACTGAAAGTGAGTGTTTGCATAACTCTCCTTCTAAAATATAATAGTCTCTGAGTAGTTCTGACTCTGTAATTTATACTTATTTGTGAAGTCAGGAATTCTTTGCTATTCTTGATCAGTCAGCTGGGGTCAAGTTGAAGATAACATATGCTGGGATTGAATGTCATGCCTCAGTAATGTTGCTCAATTTTTTCCCAGAAGAGCTGGAAGTCCAGAAGTCAGAAATGTTAATGTTCCTTGCTGCCCCAAACCAGCCAAAATACAGACTTCTTTTTTGTTGTCAGAAAATTAAGATGGATTCTTAGATAACTCAGGTCATTAAGCAAGCAAATTTAAGATTTACAGCTATGGGAGTTTTAAAAATAAATTTGGCTTCTAGCTCTGGAAATAAGAATCCAGAGCATTTTGTCACCCTCAGCATTCACAGAGAACTTGTGAATTAGGCATGTTTATAATTATTCAGATGTAATATTATGTACAGGGCACTTGTACTCAGTTTAACAAAAATAGGTGGCCATTTAGAGCTGAATATGTTAGTCTATTTTATCATGTCAGTAAATACAGAAACCATTATCTACTGATTTATCATAGTGCTCAGAGCTTTGCTATAGTTTATGACAATTTACTAACAAAATAAAGCATGCATATGGTTTTCAATTTCTTTGTGCTTCCAGAAGAGTGGTAAAAGGATTTTGCTTAATAGGCTAGTGACAATAAGAGAGTTAAAGCTGGAGGGTATCTAGAGTTTTGGGAAAGATGTATTTCAACTTGAACCACAACAATTTCTTGTGGCATAAATGTAGTAATGTGACACAGGCTATGTGAGTCATTCAAAAATTCTCTGAACCACCTGAGGATTGGTATTTAGATAAACTGTAAAAAAGCACACAAAAAGATACAAATCTGCATTGAAATGTTAATTTTCTTTATGATTAATTTGCTGGTTTAATTACTACCTTTCTGTATAGATATTTTAGTCTTTTAAGGTTTCATTTTTAAAGTGTGTCTGTAGCACTGTCACTGCCATGCTTTCTGAGCAGCCCGACCACTGGTTGTAACCCTGACTTTCTAGGAGCAGCACGGTCTCACTGTGGCCAAGCCATATGCTTTGAGGAAGGCTTATGTAGTGACTTATTTGCCTAAATTTGCCTTTCTCTCCTCAATACTTTTACTATCTTACTGGGGTTTCATGTGGTGGGAAAGGGGATCTCTTGCTGCTTCACACACTGGCTCCTTTCCTGTATCTGCCAGGTTTACGCTGATCTGCTGACTTTTCTTGGGGACTTGTGCTCACAGGGAACATGCATCAGCTCAAACTCTTTCCTTAACTGACTTACAATACAACCAATACCCTCCTGGACCAAAGACTCTGCCCTTTGTCACCTGCTGCTATCCACAGGGCACAGTAGGAGATCTGCTTGATATAAGCAAACTACTGCAGGGAGTTTCATCTCCCAACCTAGCTGTATTGCAGGTGGGCATCATCTGAAAGATACAAAAATAAATGGCAGTATTTTACAGCAGCTCTTTGGTGTTTCCATGTGAGTGCTTCGGGCCATATTAAAGTTCACTAGATTTTGCAAACACAATGAAAACTTGTTTCCCTAGACATTTCTGCTGTGCAGCAATTGTATGCTACATCATTTGTCTTTTACTGCCTGTTCTTGCCTAGGGAGCACTAGATCTACTTAGTCTGTTGCAGAAAGATGTACCTGGATGGCCAGGTAGGAGTCAGCTATGCGGCTGTGCAGGATATCAGCTGACAGGTATTGAATTAGAAGCCATGCAGCTGCATTATTGTTATTGTGGTTGACTTGTTATGGCCACATCTACTTCTAGCTGATGGCTTAGAGCTGGTTTGCATCCTTTTGCCCAGTCACACTGTAAATAAAAGACTCAGGTCTTAATAAAGGCAGCCCATAGTCATATAGGGATATTTTCAGGACTTGTCTTATGTTCATAACTAATAGGAACAAGTGAAAAATGTTTATTATAGATATCTTGAGGTTCCAGAGCTAAAAGCTCTTGATAATTGAAGCCAGAAATGACTGCACAAGAAGCATCCTGTGGGAACAGACTCATCAACAAAAGAAAAATATGCTCACTTTCTTCCCAAATTATTATTTCTCTTTTTAAACTCTGTTACTAACCATATCAGTGGGCAAGGTGTTTTACATTTGGCATAATTTTTTATTTTCACAAAAATCAATTTTGTAATTCCTAAAAATCAAATTGAAAAACCAATGGCAATGTAATTTGTTTTAAGAATGGTGTCTCACTCGTTGCTATACGACTTCCAGTTCCAGCACTGTGCATGGTGGATAAATAGATAATAGAATAGATAATAGAACTGGTGGCATAAATAGATAGTTTTCCAACCATAATAAATATCTGGTTTCATTTCCATTCTATAATAAATATGATTCCTAACTACTAATTAGCTGAAATAAATTTAGAAATAGAAAGAAATTAAATTTGTGGTTCATGTTTTTCATTTTCAAATGTTTTCCTCATTGTTAATATATTCCTATTGCATCTGAACAGCAACAGAACTAACATCAGCATTGCTGTGCAATGAGGTTCCATTTAGTTATCCATATGGAAAAATAACAACTTTACTCAGATTTCCTTTGCAAAAGAATGAGGATGACTTATCATATAAAAGTAGAATTTGAAAAGTAGAAACTTTAAGCCCAAGTAAATTAAAGAAACAAGTCTTAATTAAAACAAGTCTTAATTAAACAAGTCTTAATTAAAGAAACAAATAAGTGACCAAATCAGTGAATTATAGAATTTCTGAGGTGGGAAGGCACCCTGGATATCCTCTAGTGTAACTCCACAGCATGGCCAGCTAGAGCAGATTGATAAGAAGGTATCCAGTGGAATTTTGAATTTCTCCTGGAGAGAGACTGGAGACTGATATTTCTGATGTTTAAGTGGCATTTCCTTTTTGTCAGTTTGTGCCTCCTGCCTCACTGGGCACTACAGAGAGGAGTTTGTTACCATCTTATTTAGTTCCCAATCAGATATTTATATACATGGATAAGAGCTCCTTGAACATTCACTTCTCAGGCTGAACATTGTAAGCTCTCTCTGCTGTTCCTGGTATGTCAGATGCTCCAAACATTGTCTTGTCTCTGAAGAGATTGGCTGTTGTCTCTGAAGTCAGTGTCCATGACTCTTGCACTGGGATGCATCTTACTGGTGTTGACTAGAGGGGAAGGGTCACCTCCCTCAAACAGCAGGTGACGCTCTTCCTAGTACCTGTCAGGAGCCTTCTTTTCTCCAAGGTCACATTGATGGCTTTTGACTAGCTTGTTGTCTACAGGGATTCCCAGGACCTTTTCTGTAAAAAGCTTTCCAACTGGTTAGCCTGTACAGTGTGTATTAATGCACCAGGCTGTTCCTACTTGGGTGCAGGACTTGGCATTTTACTTTGCTGACCTCCACGAGTTCATTGTCAGCCCGTCTCCAGCCTGCTGAAACTCCTCCGAATGGGAGAGAATCCATTGGATGTATCAGCTATTCCTCCCAAGGGTGTGTCATCACTCCTGCTGAGAGTGCAGTCTGCCTCATTGCCCAGGTCATTAATGAAGAGGTAAGTCAGTACTTTCCTGGAGCGAGCCCCTGGAGTGCATCAGCAGTGTCTGACCTATTGGGCTGGTCAGAACAGGCCATGCTGACTGTGTCACTCTTGGTGGTTTGGTGGTCAAACCTTTTTAATAGATTTGGAAATAGCTTCCAGGATTATTTGCCACTTGCAAGAGATCATGGTCAGGCTGACCACATTGTAGTTTCCAGGGTCTCCTTTCTCCTTTTGAAGACAGAATTCTTCAGGTCCTCAGGAACCTCCTTCAACTCCCATGAACTTTCAAAGACAATTGAGAGTGGCCTAGCAACAACATAAAGCAGCTCCCTCACCATGGATACATCAAATTAGAAGATTCATTCAGACTTTAAAGAAGGAAAAATTTTCTGAAAGTACATACAGCAGTCTCTGTTGAAAAAAAATATGGAAATTAAAACAAAATGTGTTTTGAAAGGAAAGATTTTATTCAATCTCAGGTATTCATGCTAAAATAGGAGTTATTATAGCATAATGATTTACAAAAATAATGATTGCTTTTACTATTTAAAATTTATTCATACTTTTTACAGAAACAGGTTGTGTTTATAACACAAAGACTTAAATTGTTTGGAATTTCAGGTTAGTGTGGAGTGAATCTGGCTTCTTGGTGAGAGGTCTCTGACACTGATATTGCAAGTAGTGTGTGAACTTCTGATAACTTTTTCTATAGAAAAGAACACTTGGCTTTTGACCCAGAAGTGCCAAAGTGATTTTGATTTCCTAAAAGAAATTCTTTCTTTGCAGACTGTACTGCCATAATTCAGATCACTGGCAGTTTTCAAGTAGGAGCATTTGAACAGAAGTGACTGTTGAAGAGAAGAGACCAAAATGGTAGTTGATACTGGTTCATTCCTTTCAAGTGGAGTGAGGATACATCTGGGAACTCCATATCTGTATCTCTGCCTGCTGCAGGTGTCCTGAACTTCCTGCAACTACATAGGAGATACAAATTCTTTTATTCCCTGGATGAACTGCTACATATAACCTGTACTCAAAACAGAATTAACCACCTTGACATTGTTAGATCAATTCTAATAGAGTTCTAGTCAATCTGCTGTCTTTCACTGTCATTGCCTGTTGTCAATGTTTCCTGGTAAAATAAAAGTTTAAATATCTTGAGTCGCAATGGATTAAAATATATATGGTTACCATAATTTATAGGTATTTGACATCTTATGAGCATGGTGCATGTGAAGATTTCTGCTACCTTGGATGGTGGGAATCACTAATCTAGCACACAGGATTCTTCACGGCTCTTGAAGAGAACAGGTCTGGTTCAGTGATGCAAAGAGGCTTTGTGGCTTCTTTAGCACCTGTACATGGTCAATTTGATCTAATGTAAAAATCAGAAAAAAAGAGTATTTTCTCTGATTGACTTTAGTAGTTTAAAACATTTAAAATAATTACTATGTCAAATACTGTTCCAAAATTTCTTTCATCTGGCTGGGAGTAATTGCCTTTTTCCTTGCAGTACCATGGCCTAAGTAAGAATAGCTGCCATTAAACTTGTCAATCTTATGCTAGAGTAAAATTGGCCTAATAGTTATAAATATCTTACCAGAAAGACATTGATGCAGAACCAGTCTAGTGGAAACACTATTGGGTTTCTAAAAAAAATACGTGGATAATCTATATACCCAGCAGCTTGGCTATTTTCTAATGAATTATTTTCTGTGCAAGAAATGCTGTCACTTACCCTAGGTCTGAAACAATCCCATAGAAATGGCCTTGAGAAAACTTTAATACATGAAGATATGAACATTGGCATCATGGCAGCCAACAAATGAAAAAATATTCTCAATATGTGGCAGCTACTTGCCTTGCTGAACAAAAAGATAACTGTCACCAAATTGCTCAACTCTCCTTTCACTTTGATGCAAAGCGTGTCTCTTGGTTGCTTCTGTTTGTTTCTACCATATGGGTAGATAATAAATTGCATTTTCTTGATCTTCTTTCTGCTTAATATCTGAAACCCTCAGCCTACTCAGGAATCAATTTTCTCCTGCACCCCAAGGAAAGAATCTGCTTGCTGCCAAGATCTGTTTAAGTGATATACACCTTTAGAAAACAATGGCAATGCTTCCTAAAATGATTTATTCAAAGAATATGACAATAGTCACTCTGGTAATACTTGCCTATAGGTAAGAGCAACACCTAACAGCCACAATTGGAAATCTGATGACAGACATGACCTCTAAGCAGTTCATTGATAGTGAAAAAACACTAGTCTAGCTGAGTAAACAATGCTATACAGCTCTATATATCAGGTTAAAAAATGGCATTGCCTCTACACACAAAGTGTTGTGGTTTATTTGCAGAATAATTATTCTGATCTCATAAAGTACATGCAATTTTCATTTATTAGTAACAGATCACCTTATATTCCATAACAATTGCTTTTGAGTTACTGTTCTCTGCTGAATGCCTTCTCATTTAATGACACAGTATCACCTTATTAGAATGCAACTAGGAAAGTGTCACCATGGCCAGGGCACTTCTGAAATAGTTGAGACAAATTAATATTGTCAAACCCAAGAGAGGGATTATAAATTCCCCTTTAAACTGTCTTTGTGTCTTTCAAGGACAATTTACCCCCTGTAGATTCAGTTGATGCTTTAAGTATCTCACACTGACATCCTTTAAGTGATTTAAATTGTTTTTAAACTCAGATTTTTTTGCATACTCTATATATATAAAAGAAAATAAAATATTACTGCAAGTTTAAATTTGTTACATATAATAAATACAGATGTAAACAGCATTGCCAGGGGAATAAAATACTTTTTAAAGTAATTTCAACATATAATAATTATATCTAGCTGATACATCTAGAAAGCAGGAATCACTTGAATTAGTCAGCATTCAGGTTCGGTTTCATTGTCAATAATTTATTTAGAAAGTAGGACACCTATAAATTGAATATTTATTTCCTTTCAGACTCAATTATATTCCACTCTAAAAAAAATCCTTATATCAAGTTCAATTCAGCTTTAATGATTCTTGTATAAGAAATTAATCATGGACATATTCTATAACATCCAAAATGCCTCCTATAGTGACATTGCTCCCAAAATTTCATCCTCTTTGCATCAGACAAGTGCAAATAATCTTTACATTTTTACAACATACTCTTCCTCTTTCAACTCCTCAAAATGAGTGCTCTGCAGATTAGATCAACAAGAGCACCCTTCACACACTTCATCTTACTCAGTCAACTCAACAGTTCATTGTTTTTGCTCCTTTCTTGCAGATAAAACTTCAGTTGGTTCTTCCTACCAAGTGTGCTGTGAGATTTTCCCTGTTCTCCGTCTTGTAGATGAGGCACCTGCTCAGTGTTCCTTGCTACTTATTGGGAAGTTTGTTTATGCATTGTTTCCAACCCTTTGAAAAGCTGACCCACAAAAAATGTGATCATTTACAAACAGATTAAACCTATAAACATGCAGGTCATTAATGACAATGTTGTGTTTGTCTTCTGGATTTTTGTCCTTCAGGATGAAATTTGATCACACAACTAATATACATTCCACAACAGTAAGAATGATGTTTCTCTCTTTTATAGCTAAAATTTACATCTGATTAGATAATTTGAAGAACTGGGGCTTGAAAAAGGCACTAAATATTTAAAGACTTACTATAAATGTTTCAGACCAAGTATCTGGAACAAATTCATAAAGATCAAAACATTACATAAAAATATGACAAGTCAGTAGAAATTCTACTGAGGAAGAAATTCAGTTCTTCAATACTTTTTCTTCAAAAATTCCAGAATTTAAAAACAAATACTTCTGCTGATCTAAATGAATTACTTAAAAAATATTTATAAAGAAATTTCAAATATTTAGCTGGGTATACAAATTTATGCTAGTTTGGGCCATCATTGTACTTCCCAGAAGTTCACACTGCACAAAGTTCATTGCTGGCATATAAACTTTATGTTGTGCAATGTGAAATTCAAATTTCAAATATTTAGCTGGGTATACAAATCATTGCTAGTTTGGGCCATCATTCTACTTGAAAATACTAACAGAAATGAAACTCTAGATTTTGAGAGAACTATATTATGACAGTATTTGGCAACATTTCTTCTTCTTTTTCGGAAAGAAATCTGACATTATTTAAAGGGAATAAAGCAAGATTCAAGCAGGCAAGTAGGCAAGAAACCTTTCCTGAAGTAAGGTAGTCAGACTTACTCTGATTAGGACTGGTGTTTGTGTACCATATTCAGTTTACCCCAAATACTTGCCTTCATCCAATATCCCACCTCTCTTATACCAACATGTATTTTCAATGCAGACTTAGAGGTCCAGAAGCTGAGCAGAAGAAGAATGCTTTGAGTTAGACCATAAAAATTGTATCAGGAGAGATCACAAAGTCTAGGTATAGTGCAATTTCTTCTTTGAGCTCTATTCTTTGTATTTCAAATAATATTGATTTGTTGGGGTCATAGCTTCAATTACATTTATGGGTCCTAGTCTTCACCATCCTCCCATTTTATTTATATTTATACTCCTATTTACATGTTTTGATTTTTACCTTTGTCAGCCTCTTTGTCCTTTGTTATTCGAGATGCAAAATAATAATTTTAAAAACATGTACCTCTGCCACTATTTCAAAATAATTTTTGATCAGTGTGTTCCTTTGCCTCAAAAAAGACTTTCAGTTAATTTTAGTGCCGCCCTAATCTTGAAGTACAGCAGCTCTAATGCACTCTGTATTAATGTCTTTAAATCCAAAATAAAGCAAACTGACAAGCTCACTCAAAAAAAGTCTTTAACATCCAGAATATTTTTTCCATAGAGGAGAATCCTATATTACTTAAATACAATCCCTATTAAAGTTATTGCTTTTTTAGAAACACTGACATTTTTATAACTGGTTTTAAAAATAATATGGTATAAGGGAACAAAACTAAATATTTTAAAAGTCTTGGGCTCTACAAGAATTTTGTACTTCCCAGAAGTTCATGGCTGGCATATAAACTTTATATTGTGCAATGTGTGTGTCATTGGGGGAAAGGTGGACTTGCAGATGGGGCACGTGGGGGGATAGAAAGGCAAAATACAATAATACTTTGAAAATAGCTGTTCCTTGCTTTTTTCTCCATACAAAGCTTACTATCTGCACTAAACCTCTATATTCATTTCTATGACTTCATGGCCATTAATTTTTCTGATAAAAGTAACTACTGTACTCAATGATTCAATATAATATCCAGTCTCTCACACTAAGCAACTCAGGACTGTTATTTTACAATAGTAGATGTATTTGGTTCAGTCTTGTCAAGATATTTTTGAAGCCCAGAATGAATTAAGAAAAGCAAGGAACCAAAAGTTAAAAACCTTGCTGTTAAACCCATGACTCTTCAGACCAGTGAAGCAGACTACTTCAGAGGCTGCAGACTTGTGTCCTAGGCAATCTAAAGAGGTGTTTTATAGACAGAAGGAAATTTGTTTGTATATTGAAGACAAGTAAAACATGGCATGCATGGCTATGAAAGGAAACAGTCTATTTTTTTGTCAAACCAATGAAATACATAGGAAATGGAAGAGATTTCCTAACAGTTGATTTGTACAAGAAACAAGAAGCAGTGGTTTCCTTTTTAGATGAAAGAATGTGATATGCTATAAATTTAGTATGATATTTAAGAAAACATCGGCACTACATTCTCTTTTTCTCACCTACTTATGCTGTAAAGATAATTTTAAGTAGATTTCAGTTTCATACCACTGAAAATATATTAACACATGCTGTGTTAGAGTGAAATTGCTTAGAATCATTCAAAGTCAAATAATAATGGATTGGGAACCCAATGTTTTCCTTAAATATGAAGATGTTTTCTACCTAGATTTTCACATGTGTGTTACTTTCATGTTTCTTGGAGAGAGCAAAATGAAAGATAGCCTTGACATAAGGAGAGTAACTGAAGAATCATCAGTGTGGATCATGAGTACCTGATCTTTTGCTGGCTCTATGAGGTTGTGCAAATCTTTTATGATCAAATCAAGAAATCAAATTTTATTTGGAACTGAAAGAAGGAATTCATAGCCCTCCGTCAAGTTCACAAAATCAAGCATACTGACTAAAGGATTGTTTAAGATAATTTAAGATGCTGAGGACAGGGGAATAAATCATTTACTTCCCTACAGTTTAAGTACCAACCCACCTTCAAGACTGTACTTCTATACACAAATTTGTAATTAAATCCTTTCAGCCCAGGGAGACCAGTGCTAAATGTTTCATCCCTCCATGAAGATTGGAAGCCATATCTCCCAGAAGGGTCTTTTAATCATCAGATAGATGAGCTGAGGGACCCTCAATCTCCCTGGTTGGTATTGTTCCACTTTGCCTAAGAAAATATGTATCTTCCAAAAAGATTGATTTAATTGCACTTGGTGGAGCACTCATTCTCAAGGAGAGAATCAGGGTTCCAGTTCCTTCATCCACTAAAATGTGGGAGTGCATTTTTCAATTTAAAGTTTAATCCATAAGTTAATGTTCTTTTGTAAAATGGTTTGTTCTATGTACCTTTTTTGTTACCCTCTTTTGGTTTATCCCTGTCTTCTCCCCAGTGACAGTTTTGTGATTTGCTCTGAGTTCTCCCTAAGTTTTCCTCCCCCAGAGACAGTTAACTGTCCATCACCTGGCAAGTAACCTCCTGTTCTTGTCCATCACTTTGGGGGTCTCATCTCTCCCTGCTTCTGGAAAATTCTAGGAGAGGCATCGAGTGATTGGGCAGAATCCTGATTGTCACCTTCTAATGTTCATTGTATGGTTGTTTTCTGTTTGTTTATGATATGAGCCACCTCCCTGTTAAACCTTATTGGTCCTTGGTTGAACCCCCCACCGTGTTACACCCCCTGTTAAAAGGTCCCCCTCGAGGTTCAGTCGTGGTCTCTGGAGATGCTGACACCCGAGGTGAGGGCTCCACGCAGGAGTTCCAATAAACTCATTGTGACCCAACCTCTCTGGTGTCCCTCCTTTCATCCTCCTGCCTTCGCCACACTGACACTGCCGAGCAACAAGGACCCACCGGTGTGATATTGGTGCTGAGGCTAGCCAGCTTGAAAAACAGGCACCATATCACTAAGATTTTATTAATTTGTGTTGGAAAGAAAAATCCATGTTTCCCTTCACCTCTACATGTAAACTGACCAGTTACATAATCAGTTTCTTATGGTCTTTGGCTGAGTCAATATTTAATTACATTGTGTAAGTGGAATAACTTCAAAAGGAAAAGAAAAATGGGAATACTCAAACTTTAATCCTCCTAGCAGGTACAAGTTAATAGTACTTTGCTTTTCTCAATGAAATACCAAAAATCACAGAATGAGAAAGGAAAAAAGCAAGATATTCTGTATCCTGAAAGCACTGTTTTCTTGTTAGCTGAAAGACTGTTAAGGCACCATTATCAGCTGTTTAATTTTGTTCTGTGACCTAAACTGCAGGATGCTCTTGGTGGATGTTTTGCTTAACCTCTGCAGATAAGTACTTGTCCAAGTACTCATGGCAGGCAAGTCTGAAACAGATTTAGAAGTAAACAGGAGGTCTCTGTGCACCTAAGGAAATTTGATTTTGGAAATTTACATCCCAGTAGACTTCAGTTACCTTAAACCTTATCATGATGTTTTGGCATTCAGTTAGGAATTTAAATGCCTGAAGTTATAGAGATTTATGATCCAGTAATTTTATTTTCTGTAAAGTGCTTCAATTCTAAGGAGTTCTGTAAAAAGCACAGAGCAGAATTTCTCCAGTGTACAAGTATTGTGTAAACAAATGTTTTAAATCTCACAAAATTTTAGGATCAGCTATGAGGCAGTGGAGCAAAATGCCAACTAATATAGATAATTGATCACAAAATATTTTACCTTTGCCAGCAAAATTGTCCTGCAATTACAACACCTTAACAGGCAATAGCTAGGCAATTTTTTTTCATATTCATGAGCTCTGCAGACATAAAATAATGTATAATCAACATCTTTATATAAAGTGAGTGTATAGGAAATGGGATGAATTTTGGAAGCAGAGGAAATAGAGATTTTCCTTTTTGAAATGACTCAGTAATTAGTGTTTGATTTCAGTGTAATATGAAAATATTTCCAAGGAGGTAGAATGCGTAAATCTAGAGTAGTCCCTGGGTCTCACAAAAAGCAAGTATATTCAGTTTGCCCTAAACAAACAAACAAGCAAACAAACAAGCAAGCAAGCAAAATCCCCCTGCATTAGTCAAGTGCATACTGACAAGAAGGTAATACCAGAAATTCAAAATTAGGAATAGGGTAGACCTATGACCCAAGAGGATGCTTGTCAGAGGGTGGAGATGAGCATCGGAGTTTTGCTACAAGTTTCAACTATGCCAAAAACTTGCACCTTTGTTTGCTCAGCTTTTCAGCTGAGCCTTCATCTGAGCTGATGAACAAACTTGACCAGATGTAGGATGCTCATCTTAACTGCCCTCAGTGTTGATGTCTTGCAGCATCATGAATACTGACAATAGCTAATAAGGAAAATGAGCAGGTTTTTTTGAACAAAAAGAGCTTTTTGCTTTGCACTTCACCATCTTCATTAGAGCAGATTTATGCTAACTGCAGAGACAATATTACTACATTTATAGACCCAAAGTAATAAAAGACAAAGTTACTCTTTACTGAACAGAAGCCCCATTGTGGAGATTTATATTAGAAAGTCACTTCATCAGCTTCTGATTGATAATTAATTAACAGCACTGACTCATTCAATTATTTCCTTCTAATATCTTCACCCTCTTTCTTTCTCCACCAAAAATGCAATTCATTATAAAATGCTGCCAAAGGTGACTAATGCAATTGAAGACAAACCTCTTAAATGTAAAATTCTTGTTCAGGAAAAAGATGATGTTTCATACCCACAAACTAATGGCTAATAATGAACAAAAAATTATTAATAATTATAATCCTAAAACAATACTTGACTGTCTACTACTGCTTCCTGGAGGCAAAAAATCTGGTAGACAATTTTTCAGAGTTGAGTAATTTTGTTACATACAATATCATGTGTAGTTACATAAGTTGACTTCTTGATAGCAGTAACAGGATGAAACTAAGGATAAGAAAATTTTGTCTGAATATTGAGATAAATTTCTAAATGCTGAAATCTATTATACTGTGCAGTCATTTTCAGGAGCACATTATTTTGATATTTATTTTGCTCTCACTATCCCACAAGTCAAACTGATTTCAAGACTAAAGCACTTGCAGTTTGAAATTAAACCCAGATGTTTGCAAAAGAAAACTACATATATACTACATGTGATTTCTTCTGTTTACTTTTTTTTTTCTCCCTCTTCTCTACAACACCCACTTACAAGGAATTCTAAAGCTCTGAATAAGAAGTATGCCTGCCCGCCTAATTTTTTAGCTCCTTTTGCAAAATATTCTTCCAGGTGTTATATTATTGTCTGATATAAGATGACAACAGACTTCAACTGTCCTTTCAAAACAGATTTTGACATAAGAGATTTCTCTACATACTCTACTGTGCTACTTCATTGACTGATTTTTTTAAAAATCTTAACCATGCTTGGGAAAGAAAGAGGTCACATAATAATACTGCAATACCAGCCGTTCATGTATATTTTCCCTGATAGTTTGAACTGGTGACACAGGGCATTAGAGAGTCTTCATGATCCCAAAAATCACGTTTCTTGAACCAATTAAAAAGAAGAGATATCAGAAAAAAAATTGTTTTATTTAGAGAGGGAAACTTCACCAATGATGATCAGAAGTGATTTGTTGGATTTGTTGCCTACATGAGGCAATGGATACAGATACAATGTACCTATTGTATGGACTGATAAGGAAAGCTGCACTAAATTTCTTATTCTTTTACAGTTACTTGGTCAACCCTCATCCTGGCAGATGGTGATAGCAAGAAAATTTAGAAGCGTCTTAGACATTATGAGGAATACCAATTGTCCTAGGGTGACTATGATACCTGTATCCCCAATTGTCTGTTCTGTGTTCTGTACCTTTAAGACTGGTTCGGAGAGTGAGCAGGGAAAGAAGAAGTGCGCAGTTTGTTTTGAAAAACAGTGTTCACTCCTTAGGATCTTCTCTCGTCCTTGGGACTGTGTGTTTTTTTTTTTTGTCAGGTGCACGGATGGCAGCCAGGGAGAGAGTTTCTTTCCTTTTGTTAGTCTAGCTAGCTGAGGCAAAGAAGCTTTCCTGGACTGTTTTTTCCCTTTTTTTTCTTGGGACTGTTTAAATCTGCTCTGGACTGAAAAAACCCAGAGGAGCGTCGGGATCTTGCGCCCGTGGCCCACCAGGCCGGGACTCGGCATTTTCCAGCACTGAAGGGACTGGGACTGATAAACAGACTCCTGGCACGGATTCTCAGTTTTGCCATCTCTCTTCGGAGCAGTGAGGGGTTTTATTGTTTATTATTGTTTATTATTATTATTATTATTATTATTATTATTATTATTATTATTATTATTATTATTATTAATTCTTTATGCTTGTGGGCATTTTGTTTGTTAAATAAATAGTTTTTTCCACTTTTCTCTGAGGGAGTTCTTTTCCCAGACTGGCTGGGGGGAGGAGCTGTTTGGATTTGCTTTCCAGAGGAACCCCATTCGGAGATTTCCTCCCAAATTTGCCCTAAACCAGGACATATTGGTTAATGTCACACAAAGCAGTATGTGACCAGTCATAACTCCTTACAGCCATCTGTTCTTGCTGGGAATGAGTAGACTATTTTGGTATGGACTATGTTTTTTATATACCAAATACTCTATTGCATCCAGCCACTATGAGGTTATATACACCTATCCACAAGATGGGTGTAAACAGGACATAATGATGATTTTTAGTAAGTATTATTTATTCATATTCATTTTCCACAGATTCTTCAGAGGAAAAATAGACATTTTAAATTCATAGTAATATTGGTAATAAAGAAGATTGTACATAAAATGTTAAGGGGCCTGAGGATAAGAGTAAAAGCTTTTTATTGAAGAATTCACTGCAGATGTAGAATTGGTTATAAGATACATTGCCTCTTCCCATGCTATTCCTCCACAGCTGAGATTTATAACTTAGAGGTTATATTCCTGCTGTGATTTTTAATACACAATATAGTGGTGCTTCTCTGTCTTTAAATAAGCTTCTGTAGAAGAGGGCACATAGTGGTCAGATGGTCAATACAGCCTCCAATCACTGACAGTGGCCAGCAGGACACACTCACTGAAGATTAGGCAGCAAAGAGGGATCTTTTCGCCCCAGAATTTTCTCTGAACCTTCTGTGATGTGTGGCGCAGAAACCTCCTGGGCCAGAAATGAAAGAAACAATGATTTTATTGATCTCTATCATACCTTCTTTCCATCACTTTCATCTTAGCCTGAAAAATCCTAGACACTCCTTCTACAGAGGCAGGTTGCCTATCAATAAAATGTGGAATCCCTACAAGTATATTTTGGCTTTTGATAATTCCTTCCTTTTTTTGTAGCTTTGCTTTCAAATCCTTTTCTAAAATTTCTCTTTTTATAATCCAAAGTTTTTCTTGAATGGAGAGAAACACACAAAATCTGGATTTGGTTAAAAGAGAAAGAAAGAGAACCCTCAAAAATTTAGTTCTATGCACTATTTTTTGTTCATAGTCCCTTCTCTTTGAGACCTAAATTCTTCAAAGTCCTTGGATTATAAATTATTTATTCAGTTAGTAGTTGGCAACACTCAACAATTATCTCTAGAACATTTTTTGATCTATAAGTCCTTAGACAGTCATGGTATATTACATACTACTTTCTCATGCTAATTACAAATGCAAATCAAAATTTTAGCATATATTAATATGATACTTTTCCCTATTAGAATCATAGAAGTGACATATATTGGAAAATCATTAGCAATGATTTATCTTCAAAGCTAACTTGTTATTTTATGATAATGGTTTTGTTATTTTCAAGCCTAGTTTGGTCACTATGCTGCGTAGGACTTTGGACACATTGGCCTATCCTAAGCAGTGCATTCTGCCTACTAATCCCCTTTCTCCTTCCTTCTGATCTCCTGCACACAGAATTGATGTGGTGGTGCTGGGCATTAGTACAACTTTTGTTTTAGACCAGACCTTGTTTTCCAATGCTTTGCAGATTCAATGGCATGACAGAGAAGGGGCTACCAGGAAGTGGCTGACAAGTGGCCTCACCATGCCAGAGACCCAGTCCCTTACATGCCTGAATGTTTTGTTTGAAGTTCTCCCTGTCATTTACTGTTCAACCATTTCTATTATGTAATCTGAAAGATAACATAATATTACATAGAAGATCAAATTGGGCGTGATAGATCACCATGGAATCATACCTGAAAACCAAGAAATTAAGTGGTCTTCTATAAAATCAACTTCATGGAAACAGTGCCTCTCGATATATAAAGAAATATATTTTTAAGAACTTTGAAACACCAAACTTTTGCATCTTGTCAGGTTTCACAAAGTCTGGGGTTGGCTCAAAGCTCCATTTAGCTGTCATGTATTTTTCCCTTTTATTTCCTTTTCCATCATTTTTGATCACCAAGATTTGATGAATTGTTATCACAAAAACATAAGAACTGGCCACTTGAATCAACTTGCTTTTCTGTCAAGAATGTCTCAGCGGTGGCTTTCACTCCTTCTTTGAAAGATTTCTTTTCAAGTCAAATGGAAAGCATTATTTTATAAAGAAGTACCTTACTGCTTTATAGCTCAATTTTCCAATGCTTCTGGAGAGAGACAGACTTAAGAGTTGAAGGCACTTGGCACCCTGCAGGAGACACTCTGCACAGCAGAGGACTGAATCGCTAAATATGGTACTTTTTATAGTGCACACACAAAAAATATTGACTTTGAGCTCTGTCTTGTGCATCTGCACAATGTTGCATTTCCTGGTAATATTTTTACAAGTGCTATACTTTCTATATTTTAATTGACAGTTGATTGTTAACCTGCTTCTGTAAGTATTATAGAAGACCTATAACTGCAAAATATAGTGTTAAATATGGCTTCATTAAGGAGTTTCACAAGAAAGGGATTTATTCTTTTATCTGTTGAGGGATGTATTTGAAGTAGAGTGAGTGTTGCTTATTTGTTTATGTGTTTTCCAATAAATCTGCGAAGCCTTTTAAATTATTATAATCATTATTATTATTATTTTTATTATTGTTATTATATGGATCAGAGCAAGTAGCAAAGGAGAGGAGAAATGGCTTGCACTGAGGTCAGCTGCAATTCTGCCATATAGGTAAAAAAAACATGGTGAAGTGAGGTGAAATTAAAGAGCGTGGGGAATGATGTGCAAGCAGGTGGGAAAGTTACATCAAGACCACCTGAAGTGCTAGGAATGAAAATTAGTGAAATCAGAGTTTCAAAGGCTAGGAGCAAAGAGAAGCTTTCTCAGGAAAGCAATTGCAGAAACTCTGCTGGGTGCATTGCACAGTCTTAGGAGGAGCAATAGATAATAGTGGAAGATAAATGAGAGTAGCCAAAGCCTGTTGAGCAGTGGACCAGAAACCTTCAGCCATAGAAGCAGTGAGAACCTGGGGAGAGAAGGCTGATGAAGGCAGGGAAACCCACGGGAAAGCACAGGCAGTTTTCCAGCAATGCTTACCTGCTACCATAAAACCCAGTCATGCTTTGATCAACTATTCAGGTGCCCATAAGCATTTGGCCATATTTTTGCTTGCAGCCTCCTTTACATGCCAACTCACATCATGCAGACATAAGCAACATTGGTACCTATGGTACACTGGTGCTTGTAGTCTCTGACATGGAACCTAAATTTGTCAGCTTACAGGCCTAAGTTTCAGTACTTTATTGCTGCTCTACAGGAAGGGAAAAAGATTGTCATAACTGAGAACATGGTCAGGGAGATCTGAAATGAGTGGAAGAGAAGACACAGAAAATAATACATTGAAAGAAAAGAAAATAAAAGACATGGGTAGAATTAAAAAGAAGAGAGTATAAAAGTGTTTTAATAAACTAGTGGATTCAATTATACCACCAAAATACTACCAAAAAGACCACATAAATTTATGTACCAAATAATCTACTTCAAATTCAGAATTTTTCTTTAATTAAAATTATAGGGTATGTTTTTCTTTTCATTTTGAAACAAAAGGCAGAATGTTCAAACTCTATATACTAGATGTATTTAAAAATGCATTTTGGGGGACAAAATCTAAACCTTTTAGGTTGGGAAACCTAAAACAAAAAAGATCAAAATCTAAACAAAATAGATTAGGAAATGATTGCATTTAAAACCACAACAGTCTCTTTTTGTCTTTGAAATAATGCTTTTAAAATACTCTCATCTTAGTATAGTTTTGTTCACATTTCATGTTTATATTTTTTCTACTAAGTTGTATCTGCAAAGTTTCTAATTTATTTTTCATTTTGCAGTAGTTAAAACTAGCTTTTATTCTGGACATTAGATTTTTTAATATTATGCTTCTTTTACTTCTTTTTTGAAGATGTCCCTTTTTTGATATCACAATATAATATACTGGAGAAGAAAATTAGGCAAGTGCTCAGGATCTTTATGAGTAGCAAATCTTACATTATCTTAAATTATTAAATAAAGGGACATAGACAGGAAACTTAGGTTTCTCTTTTGTTATTTCTTTTCTTCAGTTTACTGTTCCCTGGGGGAGCATGTGAAGGTATGACACAATGACTGAGACAAACTGAATGTGGCTGAGAAGTGGAGATACTCATGAGTGCAAGACCAGCTATTTTATTATGTCAAATACAATAACAGAATATGCTCAGATTCACCTTGCTTAGAGCAGGTGTGTGCAGATACACCCCTGGGTGTGTCTGTCTGCAAGTGTTTGAATATGTCATACTTGGTAATATGTTTTGTGGAAACTGAGACATCCAGTCAAGAAGTCTATGGTGCAGAATCTCTATAACAGAGATTCTTAGCTGTTGACTGACAAACAGAGATTTTCAAGACTTTTTTTGTCTTAAATTTTATCATTGTTGTCATGAACTTTTAATGGGCTAGAAGTTGTAGAAAACCATTTCTTGTTCAATACATCTCTTAGTATCAAGAGAGATTTCATAGCTGAACATAGTCTAAAAGTCTTTAAATTTTTACCATCGTAGGTATTTGTAGAGGTTTAGGGCAAATCTGGGAGAAAATCTCATAAGGGCCACTCCCTCCCCTCCCTCCAACCGGTTCAAAAAGAAACCTCCTCAGAGAGAAGTGGAAAGAACCCTGTTTATTAAACAGGCAAAGCACTCCCTGGCACAATAAATTGAACAATACCCGATGATAGGAACTTCATGCTGCTCTGAAGAGATGACAGATTTAGGAAAGAAATCCGTCCTGTGGGTGGTTGCTCTGTCTCTGTTCCTCCGGTGCTGGGGAGCGTTGCTGTGCAGATCTTGGTGGGTTCCAGATGCAAACCCCCACGGTGCTCCCCCGGGTCCTCAGTCCAGAGAGATTTTTAACAGTTCCAAGGGAAGGCGAGAAAACAAAAGAAACAGGAAAGAAAAAAAAAAAAGAAAAAAAAAGAAAAAAAAAAGAGGAGAAGAAGGTAAAAAAGAAAGCGAAGCTTTTCCCCCCTGCTAGCTAGACACTAACTAACTAACTACTGAAAAAAAACTCTCTGTGTGTGTTGAATTTGACTCTCAAGGCCAGACGGCGGAGGACAGTTTTTCTAAAAACAAACTGCGTGCCTCTCTCCTCCCCCTGCTCCCAGACCCAACAGACGATTGGGGATACAAACATCATGTCACCCCAGGACAGTATTTTAACAATTATTCATATGACATCAAGTTAGAGGTGCAATCCTTCATTATACAAAAACATTGGGACCACTTGGGATAATAAACACAAAGAAGAATTTGAATAGGCTTAGCAAATAACTGTGCTTTGGGTGAGCAAAACTCAGAAAGGAAAGTGTCCTTGCTTAAGCCATAATTCTTAATTCTCAGCTCTTTTGGGCCTCTGTATACACTGGAGAAAAACCTTGTGAAGATAATTTAGTCTTCTTTCACCCTTTGATTCTCATTTCTACTTTTACTGTGATTTAATTGATGAGTGAAGAATTCAGTAATAAATTCAGTAATTCAGTAATAAATTAAACAGAATACCATATTCAAACATGTAAGCTTAAAACAAATGAGGTAATTTAATTAGTTTCATTTATTCTGTAAATTTGATATTTTTGGCAATATAACAAAATATATTAAACACTGCATTCAATTGGATTGTGCTTCATCAGATAATTAAGTTAAAATAGCTCAATAATTATGTCCAAATAAGGACAAATAGTGGAAAATGATGAGCTTTTACTTTGCCATTTTACTTTTACAATTTCAAGAAGAGATGAAATTTCATATGACAAAGAACCTAGTTTGTATTAGGCAAAATTGGCTTTTTTGTATTTCCCATTCAATATAGGGAGGAGGAACATTGAAAGATGAATTTTATATGAGCCTTGCACATTGATTTGAGTTAGAGTGAAAGAAGAAAGAATGTCTCAACAATGTGATGTCCTGCTGGTGCATATATAGTGCCATAATCTCACCATATCTGTTGATCATCAAAATCCCAATAGCATTAATGTGAATACTGTGTGCTTCTCAAAGAATTGCTTTTAGCAGAAAAATTGTTCCTCTCTGTTGTCCTGTGTTTCCAAGTTCAGGAGCTCCATTTTGACAAATATATGAACTTAAGTCTTCTAGATTTATAGTGGAACACCATGGAGACAACAGGACTCTCAAATCTGTGACAATGATCAGCAGGAAATGTCAATGTGCTCACAGTATTGCTTTGTTTTTGAAGACCTTCACAATTTTCCGGAGCCACATCGCCTCTCAGCATCTTTAGTCTCAAATACTGGGGTGAAGGTCTCTAACAAATAGCTTTGCTTTTTTTTCTGTTTCAATTTTATTCATGGATAACACAGAAGCATATTTATCAAAACTATTGTTAGTGTTTCTTATTTCTGGAAATTAAAATGAAAAGGCTGGAGTTGCTTTGCACTTTTATGCTAAAAAATGAAGTTTTTACTTCACTATTACAAATGGTCAAAGGTTTGATTTTTTTTTTTTCCCTATATGCCCATAAAATTACCCTTACTTTAAAATATGGGTAAGTATGAGGAGAAGTAACCTATACTTTATGAGGTACCCTGGCCACTTAAAGGCCTTTATGAACAATATAGGTTAATAAAGACTACCCACATCTCCTCTACAAACAATAGAGAGCTAGTTTTGTTTATTTGTTTTGTTGTGGGGTTTTGTTTTGTTGAGTTATTTATGGTTGGGTTTTTTTCAGGTAAAGTGGTGACTCAGAAACTTGACAAGGAAATGTGAATTTCATGACCAAACACCAGACTTTACACATCACCTTAACAAGTGAGTGCCGGTGCCTATACTTTTTCATTTCAGTTCCATCATCCTAAATGCTTATTTCATTATTCTTTTCAACTCAGTAGATCAGAATATCAAAGACTGAAATTTCTGAACATTTCCCACCAGGCAGAGTTCATTCCTTCTGTTTACTGGTGTCAAGCAGGTTTCAGTCTCATGCTGAGCAGATGCTTTACTAATGTTTTGCACAGTAGTTAATCAAATATTTATGCAGCACATGAAGGAAATATATTTCACTGCAGATGATTGAATAAGTTCTATACCATTTCTCCAATGAATAGTCACATCCAAACACTTTCAATTATTCATGTTCTAATTTGTAAATATTGCAAGGAGTTCTTATCTGGAAATGCCTGCTAGTCCTGTAGTTGAGAAGAAAAAATTCCTTCCAGGTACAGCAGATACATGATAAAAAATGATTCTGCTCTTTCAATATGCATGTTCAGTGCCAGCTCCTGGATAATTTAGAAATTAATGCTAATCCATAAACACATATAATTTTTCTTACCTTCATTACAGCTGAAACATTCTGATACTTTGTGTGCTCTTGTGGTTTGAAATGCATGGGTGGTTTAATCCTAAAGAAAATGAAAAAATCTTGGGAAAGTAGCATTGTTAATCAGTAATGTATGTAATACCTTCCCTCTGCTCTTTAAAATGGGGATGAAAGTATTTTGAGGAAATTGAAGATACCCAAATCAAAGCCCTGATGTAGCAGAATCCTTGTTTAGGTAGTCCTGACTCATAGAAATAGTTCATTTAAATTTTTCTGGATTAGGAAATAATGCATGATATTATTACTTTTCAGTTGGATTTTTTTGTTGTGAGTCAGAATGCTTGATTTAATTCCTAGGTAATACATTAAACATTGAAATTCTTTGTAAATAATATACTTAATTAAGATAAATGAGCACTTAACTGATACACAATATTACATATATAAGCATATATATATATATATATATATATATATATATATATATATATATATATATAT
>JANPWX010000064.1:1550608-1741830 GCA_024734555.1 Trochalopteron elliotii | reverse complement strand
TATATATATATATATATATATATATATATATATATATATATATATATGCAAGGAAGAAAACATTGCTTCTTCAATCTGAGCTGGCACCTAACTGGGAAGAACTTCAAATCTGCATGAAAAAGAAAAAAGTAATTCATCAAGGAGAAACACCAGCATTTACATACAGGTAGGAACAACCAAGTCCAATATTGTAGAAGAAGAATTATACATCTGGGCAACAAAACTGTAAAAGCAGGTCTGGAGATTAAAATGGATCCCAAGTGATCATGACTGAATAGTGTTACAGTGTGGCAAAGAGGCACAGAGGTACTGTCAATGTGTCAGCAGGCTTTCTGCTCGGGCCACTACTGACAGATAAGGCTTCACTAAGAATATTTTGTACAGATTTTGGTCCTGTGCTCTAAGCAAGAAATGAGCCATTGAGAGAGCATGGAAAAGACAACAAGAAGCAACACTGGTCTGACCTACATGATAGACTGAAGAAGTTGTAATTTAGAGAGAAGAGACTTGGGGCTTCAGTTTCAACTTGTGGAAAAGAGCTATGTGGTAAAAGTTAAAATCCTGCTATGAATGCTTCATCTGTAGCAAGTGAGATTTATAGCAGACATCTGGAAAACTTTCTGTAATGGAATATGATAATTGCTAGGGAATGTGGAAACTGAAATTTTTGGGAATAACTTGAATAAACTCCTGTCAGAAATGGCTTATGGAGCACTGATCCTGCCTTTGTCTAGAACTAACTAGCTAACTAACTAAATGACTAACTAATTGAAGTCTTTCTGTTGCCTTTCTGTGGAAGTGGACATATATTTAAACCACTCATTGGGACTTTGGTGTTTTTCATTTTGTACGGTGGCATACGTACACACCTGTCAGCACAGCTAGCAATAATGCAGAATTAAAACCAAATCCTCTGGCCTTTGTATATAACTGCTATTCATGACTTTTTCTGTCTTCAGTTCCAGCTCCAGTGTCATTTAATATACACAGTCCTCCGACGCTACCCTTGACTTATGAACCCTCTTCTAGAAGTACAAGTGTTATGATGAGCCTTTCATGTTGCTATTCTATTTCTGTAGAATTTCTGATTGACAGATGTGAAGATTTTTTTGAGTCAAAAATTTGGAAATAAAATTTTTAGAAGAAAATAGTTAATTTATAATGCTTGGGTTACCTTGGCTTTTTATGTTCAGTCGCTAGTGTTGTATTTGGAGAATTCTTGTGTTTGTGTGAAACAGAGGTTCTCTCAGGCTCTCAGCCTCCATCATTGAGACACTTACAGCAGGAACAAATGCTGTTAGGATAGACCTTCCCATTTTCTCTCAGATGTATAGAAAAGCTTTATAAAGGTTTAAAGGATCATATATAATTTGACCCATGTATGGAAGCCCAGCATGGTATGTACACGCATCCATGATCTCTCTAACCAGGAATTCAGTATTTCTTCAATCTAATGTAAAATCTCCCTTGATTTAGATTGTGCAGCACTTAACATATGCATGGATAGCAGTTCATCACAACTTTGCAGCCTAAATTTAGAATTAACACACCTTTTACCTGATTTCTGACTTGGCAAGCACCTCTGATAAGGTCTTATTTCTTCCTGGATAATGCCTGTAACACTCACACGAGCATGGGGAATGAAAATAAACTTATCTCTGATGTGACATTTTATAATTGTACAGTTCTGACCTTGAATGACTCCAGTGATCTTTCTGCAACAACATCTCACAACTTTGCAAATTCCTCATCAGTCCAAGCCAAAATTATTCAACTGAAACATAAAAAAATTGGGCTTTGAACCCTTGGTCTCAAGCAGCTAAATCTCTTTGGAGAGGGGAAGTTTACGTAGAGAAGGGATTAGGGGAAGGTTGCGTAGAGAAGGAGTTAGAGTAAGATTCTAGGCTCTTACATAGCAAAATAAGATTTTCTATGAATTTGGAATACTTTCAGCCTGGTTCAATTGGATTGAATACTTCTCACAGGAGTGGACATGTGAAACTGAAGCCTCACAATTTGGTTTTAAATTGCCTCTGCAAATCTGTCAGAGGCCTAATTTGAATTCTTTATCCCATACCCTTCCAACCTCTTTTGCCTCAACAAATTAATGTCGTAGGCCTCTGGAAGCAATTTATTAATGATTGAAAAGTCTCTAGAAGCCAGAACGAAAGGCTGAAATTTTTTATTTGTATAGTGAAGAAATCAAGGTAAATAATACACATTTCTAGAGAGCTGTACATTTGCCATAAGATTTTATTCAATTTGAAAAGGAAATGCATGTCTTCTAAATACATTAAAAAATATAGTAGGGAGATACTAGGGTCTTGGTGTTGAACTTTGAGGAATGTGTTCTCTTTTTTTCTGAAATGCAAAATATTTTTCAAATGTGGGTTTGAATGATGAAGAGGAGCAGAAACTCATAAACTGTAACACAATACACTTCTCATTCTCTCAATATTGGCAAAGCATTGCTACTCTGTGTGCGTGTATACAGGCACGTGCATAAATAGATTGCTCAGGTGAAAAGTTTACATTAGCAGCAGTTGTGTGACTCACATAGTAAGGAAAATCAGAGGCTGACACAAAAAATGCCAAATATATTACACCATAAAAGGTCACTTCAAAACTTTCTGACAACCTGTAACATTAGAAGGTCAAAAATCTACAGCATATTGTCCTGTTTGGTTATATTGTGCTACTACATTCTCTCTATGGACTCTTATTTTTTAAAATAATTGCATGCTCTTTTGAATCAGCCAGCCATTCAAAACTGCACTTCCCATTTTATTGAGAAATTAATGAAGTGTAGAGAACAGCTCATTTTATTCCAGTAGTCCTTTTAACATGAAAATAGTGGAGTCTTTCAATGAACATACTTCTGTTTGTGCTGTTAAAGGTAATGTTGGAGCAATTGATAATTGTCCAGTTTAGAAAATGTGTGTCTAAAACTTGTCTATATTTTCCCCTAGGTAATAATTAAAGATCTGATTAAACACATATTTTCTAACTTTCCACATATTTCTTGCCTGTCTGCACCAGTAAGAGAATATCTGCTGATTACTGATTTATCAAAATCCCTATCCTATCATTTATAAATTCCAGTCACAAACAACTGTAAGTTTTTTCTGCTTGTCTTGTTTTGAAAAGCTGCAAAATATTTTAGAAGAAAAGGTACTGAAGAGTTAGGCTGGGAAAAGTCTTGTGGATCCTCACTGAAAGAGGAGCAGATACAAAATACATTTTCCCAGTTCACCTCAACACTTTATAAAAAAAAAAAAAAACACAAACTTCTCCCACAAAACACAGAGATAGCTAGAAAGTACATAAACTGTTCTTGACAACTCCTTAAAGTAAGGATATCTTGGAATCTATTTTCTCATCCTTATTTTACCAATCTCTTCTATTTCACACCATACAGACCCTGCACCTCACACAGACTTCTACAAATGCATTCTACTGTCTCCATAAAGACACCATCTTCAGAAAGGTTTCAATGTCAAAAGACTTACAAGTCATGATCTTGGGAAAACCTTAGAACAGGTTTTAGCAGCATTGACCAGTATCTGGAAGTATATTAGTGGAAAATATTGAAAGTTTTGTCATGAGTTTAACTGTATTTCTTAATATTTGAAAATATATGAATCTGGAATAGAGTTGTAAATTATATTGAGAATAAATGGAGAAATTATTTTCTGCAAAAGGACATGAATGCTACTTCAAACACTTAGAAGCAAAACATATTGAATTTGTGTGAATTTGTAAGCAGTTTTCCTTTGCTCGGTATGTCATTATAGCTCTGAATAGGTTTATAGAGTTATTTTAAAGTAACCTGTATGAATAGTAACTGCAGCAACTGACAGATATCGTGTGTTACATTTCAGATTCAGATACTGGACATATTTCAGTGTATTTCAACACTTAATGTCATTTTTATTAGAGCCAAAGAGGAAATATTTGACTTCTTTTTTTATAAGCAGGACTGCTTAGCAAACAGAAATACAAAAGATGTAAAACTAATAACACTTAAAGGCATTGTTTAGTTGGAGAAACTGATGCAGTCACTGGGAGTCAGGAAAGATCAACTTGATTCTCTGTTACTGGGACATCAGTCTTTAGAGGTAACAAAAATATTTCAAAAAAATGCAACAAAACTTTAAATGTAATGTCGGTTATTCACATTTCTTTCTTTAAAAAAGAATCTAGCTTTATAGAAAATGAAAGGTAGAAGATTTACCACACTAGTATGCGAGGTACAATAACTGATTTTTGTATATTCCACTCCTGATCTGTAATCATGCCATCCAAAAAGTCATCTGCTAAGATAGAAACCCCTCCATGGTTTGGATCTTTTTCCAAATCCCCCAATGTTTGTTTTTCAGTTAAAAGACACAGGTGCACATCATTAGATCTAACTCTGCACTTGACGTAGGGGCAGAAAATTGTTTCAGGTTCAGGTCACTGCTATAGACAAGCTTTGAGTACAATAAACAAATTTCTGGTTTTATAAAAGGAGATTTTATCCTTGCAGAATAAGCCAGAGTTGTCACCTGTTTTGCTTTGTGATTTGTTCTTTCTGAAAAGTGTTAATTAAAATGTTGAGATAAATAAATCCTAGGTCTTCTCTTGAAGCTTTCTCTTTTTGGCATCTGAATCACTAACCTCTCGGTTGCCACAGATTTAAAACAAAACCCAAACCTTTAATTTTCGAAGGAGAGTTTATGCAGAAAACTAATTACAACCTTCTCTTCTGATTCCTGTGATAACAGTCCTGTCTCTATGCAAGCAGAACTGCCTGCCAGAAAATTTCTCAGATGTCAAGATTCAAAGTATAAATATTAGTGAATTTAAGTTTTCTGTAGACAATAAACCTCAGAATAACTTTGTGACCTTTCTTTTAAGTCATGCATAATGTGTCTGTTTGCTCTTATCCCCAGTTTCTTTTTGGCTTCTGCATGTAAGCCAAAAAATTGGAATCCATTTATCTGGGGAAAAGACAATATGAAGAATAACTTAAAAGTTTGTTTTATACTACTTTATAGAACTGAAACTTACTACAACTCATGGCTCTGGCATTTATCTACAAGTTATTATCTGTTAGAAAATACTGTCTAGCATCTAGGATGCTTTTAAATGCTTCTGCTCTTTGGTGCTGATGGGGAAAGGCCCATCATGGTCTTCTGTAAGTAAGAGTAGGCTTGTTCTCTGCTAAGAGGGATAAATAAAATACGTAAAATAATAAAAAAATCCCTTAGGAAGTATTCTGTAAATCTGTAATATTACCATATCCCATAAAAAAGGACCATAATAAATTGGTTGCCAGGGGTAGGATACATTTTACTTAACTTTATAAGTTTTATCACCAAGCTGAGCTCTTCTCACTGTTGGGAGACGACTGAGAATTTTGAAGAGTGATTTATCAGACCTCTTTCAGACATCCACTTTAGTAATTGTGTCCTGGTAGCAGCTATTTCTCTCTAGCCCTGAAGGGAGTGTGTAGATGACTACCAGCAACAGGTGCTTACATTTCTCTGATGAATCCCATATATGACTGTATGGAATCCCATATGTCCATTTGATTAAAGACTTTGGCTAATGTCCAAGTGCACAGTAGCTGTAGCTCACTACCAAGAAACTGTACATCACACAATATTTTAATCTCTGACTACAGATGTCAAGCAGTCTTTAGGCAGCCAGATGAAATTGGGTTACCTACAATTCAAATTATCTTAGCAATGTAAAAATGCAATTATCAGGACAGGTGGGGTAATCACATCACATTGCAGCAAAGGCAGCAGATCCCACAAGATCACTGTGCCAGAAATGGCGAGCCCCTCACCAGCTGAGAATCCTCCCAACCCAGTTCTCTAAATGTCATCTCAGCTGACATACATCCACACACTGTGTATGCAAGCCAAGTATTTACAATAGACATATTCATATCTGCCATCAGAATGATTATGTTTTTGATCAGGTTTTTTATTCAGACCTGATTTCTTTTTATGACAAGGTAACTGCCCCAGCGGACCAAAGGAAGCCAGTTGATGTAATCTTTTTGGATTTCAGTAAAGCTTTTGATACCATCTCTCACAAGATCCTTCTGGACAAGATATCCAGTACTGAGCTGGATAGACACATGATGTGATGAGTGAGAAACTGGCTCATGAGTCAGGCACAAAGGGTTACAGTGAATGGGGTGACATCAGACTGGTGACCCGTCATAGTGGGGTTCCACAGGGCTCCATCCTTGGCCCTGTGCTCTTCATGCTCTTCATCATCTTCAGGAATGACTTGGATGCAGGACTGGAAGGGATACTGAGCAAGTTTGCAGACAATACAAAACCAGGAGGAGGTGTTGACTTCTGTGAGGGAAGGGAGGCCCTGCAGAGTGACCTTAATGTGCTAGAGGACTGGGCAATCACCAATTCTATAAATTTCAACAAAGCCAAGTGCCAGATTCTGCACCTGGGATGAGGCAGCCCTGGATGTACAGACTGGCGAATGGGAAGCTGGAAAGTTGCAATGCAGAAAGAGATCTGAGAATCCTGATCAATGACAAGGTGACTATGAGTTAGCAGCGTCCTGGCAGCCAGGAGGACAACCCTGTTCTGGGGTGCCTCAGGCACAGCATCACAGCTGGGCAAGGAAGGGGATTGTCCCACTCTGCTCTGCACTGGGGCAGCCTCACCTTGAGTGCTGGGGGCAATTTTGGGTGCTACAATATAAGAAAAATACAAAGCTATGGGAGACTGTCCAAAGGAGGGCAGCAAAGATGGTGAGGAGCCTTGAGGGGAGACTTTTGAGGAGTGACTGAGGTCACTTGGTCTTTTCAGCCTGGAGGAAACTGAGGCGAGACCTCATTGCAGCTACAGCTTCCTTGTGAGGGGAAGAGAAGGAACAGGCTCTGTGGTGATCAGTGACAGGACCTGAGGAAATGGCCTAAAGTTGTGTCAGGGGAGGTTTAGGTGGGATATCAGGAAAAGGTTCTTCACCCAGAGGGTGGTTGGGCATTAGAACAGGGTCCCCAGAGAAGTGGTCACAGGACCAAGCCTAAGAGAATTCAAGAAGCCTTTTGTCAACACTGTCAGGCACATTGTGTGACTATTGGGGATAGTCCTGTGCAGGGTCCAGAGCTGCACTCCATGATCCTGATGGGTCCCTTCCAGCTCAGCTTATTCTATGATTCTGCTTAGTCAAAAGAATTGGCAAAACCCTTCCAATCTTTGTCCCTTTAACTGCTGTTATTCTTGCATAGCATATAGCCTTTAGAAAATCCCTATTTCAAAGAATCTTCTTAACAGTCTTTTTCATAGCTTTAAGATGGATTCAATTATTCCTCAAATCCTTACATATTGTTTTATAAGACGAAATCTATAACTTAGCTCAGGTCCGTTCAGTAAAAGTAATAACTTTTTGTATGCAAAAGGTGTAATTCCCTTTTCACCTCAGTTGGTTTTCTGCTCTGTTATTACTGCTCATTAGTATTTTAAGATGCTAATCATTACATGCTTTTACTCTATTATTCAGGAAAATCTGAATTAATTGTCTGAGAATTTTTCAAAAATACACCACTGGACTGTAGGCTGTAGTAAAAAAGTAAGTTTCAAACCCATAGTTTCATAAGCTTAATAAAATACACAACCAGAAGTTATAAGCAAAATTTTAATTATATTGTTAGTGCTAAGAAAATAACCCTGTAATCACAATGACAAATATGTGCACAAAACTTTGCTTGCCACATTACTTGTCAGTGAAATAAATCACTGCTTAGATGTCAGAGAAAAGGGTATTCAGGAAGCACCAAATCATGGGAGCTCATGAATGACAGTTATTGATAATTTGTTGTGTAAAAATTTCATCCAGAATATTCAGCCTGATGTTGAATCTCATATTCTAAGGGTTTGCAGATTTCACTTCCAAGCGAGAAAGATGTTTCTCTCCAAAACTCCTAGGACTCATTTGATATAATAAAATTGTTACTTTGAGATTAGAGACATTTGAAGAAACTATGTAAGTATGTATTTTTAAGAGGGCAAATAAAATGGCAGTTTTATTTTTCATGACAGTGTACAAAAACCCAACATCCTTTATCTCTGAAATACCTTTTTTTTTGTCCCTTAGGCTATTTGCAGCTGTATTTGTAAATTCAGTCATAAAGTGGCTCAAAAAAATTTTAACTCTTAATTTCTTACACATATAGATAGCTGTTTTTATACATATGGATCTTTATAGATATTTTCTAAAAAGTGACCTTGAACCAAACACTCAGAGGAAAACCTAGAGCTCTGAAGATACACAACAGATTGTCATTATAGGAGTAAAGAACTTCCACCTAGCCACTCTCTGTGTGTAATTCAAGGTGATGTTCCTTGTATTCCTGATGGACCAATGTACAATTACTCTGTCAGAGAAGCTGGTTGTTACAATGTCAGATTTTGAATTTACTGTGGGAAATAACATAGGGAGACGAAGCTCTGAAAGAAATTCCCCAAAGAAAAATAAAAAATCTCTTCATGTCAGTTTTGGTAGTGTAGATATGTGAGTTAACTGCAACAAGAGCTTCCTCATTTTTCTAAAAGATGTTGGGGATTTCATGCTGGGGGTTCTATTCTTATCTATTAGTGTATACTTAGACAACATCTGACAGAATCAGATTAAAATTAGTCATTACCTGCAATTTTTCCATGTTCAGTCCTTCAACATCTTGTCTATTTAGCCAGAAATTCTCAAGTGAGATGAATTCAGCATGAAGAGTTTCCCAAGAAGTTTTGACAAAATGAAACCCTGCAGGGATTTTCTGGTAAGTCAGTGTAACATTTTGAAAATCTCTGAAGGAAACATGAAGTGGGATTAAAAACAGAAGATAAAAATAGAAAAAGGCAAGGACAAAAAAAAAAAGGCGAAGGAAATGTAGGACATGAACAAAAGAGTAGATTGAGATATAGTACAGCAGAATTGCAGACAAGCAAAGAATAAGCAAGCTATGGGCAGAAAGCAGACAATGTCTTGTCATTACAGGATTATAGAAAAGCAAGAATTGCACAAAAGGAGCACCAGAAGCTGAAAATACAGATGATGTTCTGATCCATTTGAGTTCACTGTCAGAACTTCAGTTGACAGAAGAATTAGGCTATAAATGCACAGGGAAAAAAAGATATACATACATATATAGGCATACATATGTGCCCATGTGTATATATTCATATGTTCCAGGGAAATCTGGAAAAAATCTACATATACTCTTACAGCACAGTTATAAAAATAATGCAATTATAATAAAGACACACCTGAACATACTGAAAAATATCTTAATTGGATCTGATAGCAGTCTGGCAAGAACTTTATTGCTGAGTGTTTGTCACCTAGAAACAGTGTGGAATAATGAAAAGACCTTGAAAGAAGACAATATTCTATGTTCATAGAACCATTCTTCATGTTTTAAAATGGTATTCAGCAAACTTAAAGTGGAAAAACCACACTTCATGAATAACATTTCTATGTTCACGGATTTCTCTTAGTCTGGACACTGATGTGCTATGTTTTCAAGTCTGAATTAATCTTTCATTGCATTTGTATGGGGGTTGTATCAAATGAAAGTTAGAAGCAGAGTTAATTTTCTGACAAGGTTTGCTGTCCCTACACTGATGACCTGCTCCAAAACAGAAACACAAAAAATATTATCTGTAGAAAACCTATTTGAGAGGATGTGTCAAGGAACTTTCAAGGTCTTAAAAAGATGAGAGGGATTTGTGTGTCAGTGTGAATGTCTGGCAAACAGATCATCATAAACTCTACCCCACGGCAATTCCAGCATGCAGCTTTAGTCTATGAGAGAATGTCAAGCACCTTTCAGCCTTTATTCAACTCCTGGGTGCCAAGGCAGCTCTCTTTGCCTCTGCACACCCATGCTCTCTGTGGAACAACAACTTTGGATGTGGCAAGATATGCAGACTTTCCAAAAATATTTCTTAAAAAGAAATTACTTCCCATTACACTTAACAGCAAAATAAAAAAAAATCACTCAAGCAGGATCCAATTTAGTTAGAACAGCCTCCAGAGGCTGGCTCTCTCCCCTGGGATGCAGTTCTACTTGAAATGGTGCACTGTACATGTACAAAACAAAGCATTTGTTTAGGGATGCTTCATATTCAAAAGGTATCAGGAGACAGCTCTGGTCAACACTGTCATATCATTACGCTGAAAAGGAATTGTACAAGGAATGAAAATTTGTCATTCTAGAAATACAATTACTTTGGTGCGTTTTGCAGAAAGTAATTCAGGTAAAATAGTGTTTGCAATCTACACAAAAATAATATTGTCCAGACATTGATATACAGAGTTTGATGAAAAATGATGATTGTAAACAAACAAAAAAAAAAGACAGAAGCAAACCAATTTGATCTAGTTGCATAAGCTGTTGCAGAGTGCTGATTTCCTTTTCCTGTATTGTAGTTCAGAATGTTTTTCCTTCCTACTGAGATGGCCGTTATGTGTGAACACATCAAAAAGAAATGTTAAAAGAGATTTTTTTGTTTGTTTGGTGGAGGAAGAAAGCTTTTCTGTTTTTCTGTGTTGCATTACTGGCTCGGAGTAGAAACAGACAGCAAAACAGATGTATCCTACGTGTAGCCAGCCTGAAACATACTGTAGCAGGACAGTCTAGACCAATATGCTCTACTATCTGTAAGGGAAAACAAAACTGCTGAAGACAGACTGCTGAAGATATCAGGCCAGATTTCTAAAAAAACCTCAATGTTTTTCTGACGTTTCCACTGTTTGTTCTCCATAAACTTGGTATTTGAAGTTCACCTGTAACAGTGTTAACAATTGTGTTACATCCTTGCTTTCTGTATGTACAACACACGGGTTTACTGAATTAAATGCACCCAAACATATCTTTATCTGAAAATTTCATTTCATGTCAAGGGAGTAAAACAAGCAGAGCAAAGCAGAGCAAAGGACATACATCCATAATCACCCTTGGGAATCTTGCTTCAGTGAAAACTGTGTTTTGATATTTTAAATTGTTACCTTATTAACAGATTTATTTCAATGTATGTCTACAGTGTCTATTCCTCTTTACATTCCACTTGCTGGCAAGGAACCTTTCACCTGAAAAATATTTCATAAACAGCACACTTCCTTTCAACATTCCAGGGTGTAATCAAATATCTGTACAATGTCTCTCTTAAATGAAAGAAAATATGTAAAAAAGTAAATAAAAGTAAAAAAAATTGAAACAGTTCAAAAAGATTAGTGATGCTAACAATTCAGGTGCTTCAGCTCTTTATTTCAAGCAATTTAACCAATGAAACATTTTCCTCCTATAGAGAACTGCTCACAACTGAACATGAACTTTAAAAAAATTATCATTGTATTTGATATTCAGATGAAAGGTGTTACCAGAATATTTGTGCTGTAGATGAAGTTCCTTCTTACAAGCCATAACCATAGACAAGGGATAAAGGATGAGTTGTCATTGGTTGTGAATATTTATGCATATGTGGCACCAAACAGGTTTTCTAAAACCTTCTTCTCCCTTGCTATTTTCATGATAAAAAATTTTCACTGCAGACACTTTGGGATGCAGTTTTGTTTCAGCACTTGTTTGAGGGAAATTATCTGGTTATTTGAGTACCTAAATGTCTGGCTGATGCCTAAAACTGAAGTCAAAACAAGAGTGATTATATATGCACTTAAACAAGCAGGAGAGGGTGGCTAACTGAATCGGCTCTAACCGTTGTGATAATTGATACTTTTATCTCTTTGAATCATAGCATACCATAATATATTCTACTTTCTGGTTACTAAAGGGCACACAGCATAGAGATAATGAAGTTGACAATGAGCTTAGGAGCACTGAATGGAAGCTGTTGCATGGACAAGCTGAACATTGTATTATTTTGAATTGTTAAATACCAGCAAAATGTAACCACATGGAAAATTAGTATATTTTGTTATATTACTGTTTGGGTTTTTTTCCTTCTTGCAGGTGAGAGAAAAAAAAAAACTAAAAGAAGCCCAAGGCAGGGGAAAAAGTGAGTTTGATTGCTCATTTGCTATCTGTGGCTTCAAATTTCTGAGAAAAAGTTTTCCTTTGAATTTAACTGCTTAAAGGCAGGCCATTTACTTAGCATTGAACACGGATGGGACTGAGCCAGCTGAAGTGCAGAATGCTGATATTTTTGTGTTGATTTGACTGATCAGAGTAAGCAGAAACTGATCTGAAGAAAGAAACAGGTATATTACAAAGCATAAAAAAGTGTAAACAGAGGATCAGCTAGCAGGGTCCTTTAGACTTCAGCCCATAGCAAGTTCCACCAAGGCTGTAAGACCTTTCTACTTGAACAATGATTAAAGAATAATGGCAATAATGTTCCTAATATACTTTTTCCTTATAAATTAGAGCTGTGAGTTTTGTTTTCTTTTTTTACTTTTCTGGAATAACTAAAAATACAGTAAAGTAAAACAAAAAGAAAAAAAAATTGTTTTCCTTCCTGGACTCACAGAGCTGCTATACCAGTAAAAGTGTGTCTTTGTGGGGACAGAAGGGCAGGAGCACTGATTAGCTCCTCTTGCTCATTCAGCTTGTCAAGACATTGTAGCACTTTGTATCACAAAGCAAAATGAAAAAGAGGAAACCTTTTTCTGTCATAAATGGGAGCACTTTAGATCAACTAAATGCTTGCAAAGTCCCCCACCAGAATAATAATAACAGCAGGTCATACGAAATCTGAGGTTTTTTTCCCCTGGCTTGTAAAAGACATGGATACAAATCAGAGTTTCAGAAAAGTAATACTTCGGACAGCAGCATTTAGGTTCTGGGATAGACTTCATAAATATAAATAAACTGTATTCTCTGTTAATAATGAGCTTGCACTTCAGTGTTTTGTTGGATCAAAGGCCTCAAGAATGACTGGTTTCTGGACAGTGACTGGTAAAAGCCTAGTCAGTCCATCTTGAAAAATATAGATTGTGTCCACATAAGAGCAAAATAGGTGCAAAGGAAAAAAAGAATATTATTCTGAGAGTCCTGAAAATTTTGAAATTAGTGCACAGGAAAAGTGGGAAAGGCCATTATTAGATCAATGTAAAAAGCTGAGAAACCAGCTGTTCGAGAATAGCTGTGTTTACTTTTACCTAACTTTCTTGGGGCAAAGATAATGAGAAATGCAACAAATTGCAATAAACTGAGGAAAAAGTGTGATTTGTAGTGAACTGCTTAAGTGAATCTTAAAGGTCTTCATATTGTAAAAAAATTAATTTAGGAGGCACAGAAAAGAGCAACAGAATGTGAGTTTATTACTATGTATGACTGTGTAAGCTTTAACTAGGTTAGAAAGACATGAATTAAAAATTAATTCAAAGAATGATATTTCTGACATTTTTCTGCACTACTGTTAATCATTACTGTGCCTTTGGAACTGTGTAGGCAGTATGATAATACTCAAAATTTAAGTTTTTAAGTAGGCTTTGCTTCACCTTTGATCCCTGCCAACCCCAAAATTTAGTATTCTGCAAGGATAATTTATAAAACTAAAAGTTCAAATGACTGCAAGAAAGAAGACAAAAATATTAGTCCAGAATACTAAATGATATTTCTGAACAATGTAATCTCATATGAAAAGCCAAAATAATGTAGGAATTATAAAAATTAAATACCACTTCTATTCCCTTGTAATTACTGTAGTATTACAGGAAAAACCTGAGAATTTTTTTTCAAAAAGAAATCCTTAAAACTAGTCTAATGATGTGGAAAAAAAATTAAGATGTGAAAGAAGAAGTATAAATCTTGTCTAGGTAGCTGTGATTATTTGTTTATGAACTGTTGCCCTAGCCTGAATTAACCCTGTCCCTGGAGCACATAGCATTCTTGTACAATGACTGACAGTTGTTTTGAAATCCATCAAGGTTTGCGATGACTGTATAATTCACAATGATTTGCTTCCCCCTTATGCAAAAGAGTGAGTTATACTGTCTGTCATGTGCTGTCAGTGTTTATTCCCCATATACTAATACCCATTATCTTTTCTGTTTTCACACAGCTGTGCAGCATAGAGAAACTGCCACAGAACTACTTAAAGTCTTCAGGGTTATCAGCTTCAAGTCATCTATATCTTTGCCTGCACTATTGCTTTATGCCCACTATGTTATTTGACTCTACTGGAACATTAGAAAATATTAGCTATGAGTCTCAAACTCCAAAGCCTTAATTACTTGTTCATCTTTATGATTAATAAAATATTACTACAAGGATTATTCAGTATTGTGGACAGAAATAGCTAATCTGTAATTTAAAAGTATGTTCAATTGAATTGAAAATTTATAATGGAAAGCTCAATAAATTCTACATCTTTGTGGAGAGAAACTATGTAGATGAGTCAAATAGCCTCTAGAAGTGATTTTACATGTATGTGAGCAGGAGGTTGAATGGTATGTGGAAGATTTTTGTGAATGAGAAACAATGAATTTGCTATTTTGAAAAAAAAGGTTGTTCGTACCTGATGCAACTGATGGCCAGATTCAAACTGAGCCACTGGTACACATGTGCCAAAATGAGCTGGATATAAAACCTAAACATTTCCCAGAATTCAGTTTGAGATGAATGAAAGCCTTCAGTCACTCATCTTATTGAGTGATACAAGATTAGACTTCTGTTCAAATCTTGTTAAACAGCTTTTGAACAATTCAAAATCTTTAAATCACCAGTTATGTTAATTATTCAAAATATATTTACACATTCATGCAACTGCTGCAATAAACTAATACAATTGCATAAATTGGGGTCTTTGAATCACAGTTAAAGAACTCTTGTATTAGGCCCATTTCACTAAAGTATCAAAATAGAGATGTGAATCAGTGTTGCATGTTGTCAGATATTAATTTGCCAATCACAGATTAAAGGATTAAATTTACTATGGACACGTAAAGAGCTATATATCTACACATCTCCTACCTATATCACAGAATCATAGAATGATTTGGGTTGGAAGAAGCCTTCAAGCTCATCTGGTTTCATCCCGTGCCATGGGCAGGGACACCTTCCACTAGACCAGGTTGGTCCAAACCCCATCCTACCTGTCCTTGAACACTTTCAGGGATGGAACACCCACAGCTTCTCTGAGCAACCTGTTTTGCTGTCTCAGCACCCTCAAATAATAAATTTCTTCCTTACATCTGATTTAAACCTACTCTTTTTTAGTCTGAAGATATTCAAACCCCTTGTCCTATCCCTACATAGCCTTGTAAATAGTCTCTCTTTCTCTTTCTTGTGGGGTCCCTTTAGGTACTGGGAGGCTGCAATGAGGTCACCCTAAAGCCTTCTCTTCTCCAGGCTAAACAATCACAGTTCTCTCAGACTTTCCTTGCAGGTGAGATGCTCCAGCCTTATTGTAAATAAGCAATTTTTCAAGTTCTTAATCACTATGGCTATTTTCCATCTGTTTATATATTTAAAGGCCAATGGTGCCTTTCCAACAAAACCTGCATGACTAATTCATAAATACCAAACAAGTAAGCTTTTTTAGGGATTTTTTCTTTTAAATCACAATGGTAGAAGTTTATCATAAGTACCATGTTCTTCCCACCAAAACTGGAAACAATTATTTGTAGCAAATAATCTGGACTGCAGGAATATACTATGTAAAGTTCAAGTATGTTTTATAAGCACATTACCAAATAGTATCAGATATTATTAACACATGCTGATTTTGAAATAAGAAATCATACATTTTGAACACAAAAGTATGTATTTTGTGGGACTGGGGCATTTCTGAAAAAAAAAAAAGAAAATTGAATTGAGATTATGAGTGCATATTGAAGGCTGGAGATGGATGCTACCCATTTTGTTTAGAAATCACGTATTTTTCTTTTCTACTCTGTGTTGGTACTATGAATCAAGTTCCTTACATAATCTTTTTCTTCTTTCTGGTATGTAACAGTGCTATTGCTAGTGTGCCCTATAAAGGAGCATTATTTTCAAGAGTGGGGACCAGAATAAAATGCAGTTGTAACTACCAGCCCACAATGAGTATTTTACTACTATGACTGAGCATATAGAAATCTAACATTTATTAAAGTCTCTTATTCCAGGCTCTTACTGTGCTTTATAAATACAACTTTCCCAGCCCAGCTTTCCCAGTGCTATACTTCTGAAGCATAGTCATCCCAGAGTGGAGTGTAGCAGCTATTTTGCTCCCACTTGACCACTGTTTGTTATTATGATATGCTTCTTTCCTAGTTATTTTTCTGGAAAATATATGAGAGAGAAATCCACCCACCAGGAATAGGCAGAGACCATCTGCTGCAACTAATTTCACATTTATTCCAGGCAGCAGTTGTACCAAAATTCCAAAATGAAAGCCCAGTTACTATTATAACTTGAGCCAGTGGATGTAAAATGAAATAGTATGTTCAGGATATTTCCATGATATTATCCATGAATACAGATCTCCATCAAAACTGTAAACATTTTTGAACAACTTTCCAAATCCAAGCAAGGATCCTTTGAAACATTTAGGTTTTTTATTCATTTCAAATGGTGTCATGTTGCCTGGACAAGTGTACCTAAATTTAGAAAACTGCATAGAGAGACATTTTCTTTATCCTAACAGACAAAGCAAAATAGAACATGTGGTCTGTGGTCAGAAGTGTTGATTGTTGTATCTTTAAGTACTGAAGTGCATATGATATATTAATTAAATAATTGCTTTCAGTTACTGCTGTGGTCAATGTAAAGGAATAGATACTCTACAGGGAAAATAAGAATTATTCTCTGAAGGTGATTCTCTCTTTTCCTTTCTTGCTTTGTTGATTACAGAAGCATCATAGTGTGAATATGTTCTTAATCTACATTTTAGCTGCTATATGTTCCTATGAACAAAGTCAGTGGAGAGTCAGGCTGCATAATTCAGTGCTCTGCTTTGACTTAAATAGATTTACATGGGTCTGCCTATCTGGAGAAAGACCCTGTGACCCTCTAGATGAAATCCTGCTCTTTGAAAGAGATTTGAACTTCTTCCATTATCTTGTCTAGACTCAGAATTTTGTATTTGTTTATGTTTTCTATAAAAAACAGATGAGGAATAATTCTTGGGTATACTGAAATTAACTATTCCTCCCATAAATGCACTTTTACTGCTCTTTGTTGCATAAAGTCTTAGTTTCCCTCTTACTCATGCTAGTTTAACCATCCCTACTTACCATCAAGTTGTAAGAGAAATTTTTAAAATTGAAAATTTCAGTGTGGATCTTATTAATTTAAGTTTCTCTTCTTTGAGGCAGTACAGGCATTTGTGTATATATATATAAGAGAAAGTGCTTTGAAGACATGATTGGAATCTTACACAGCAAATTGAAAATTGATCTGTCTGTTATCCAACATATTTTATGTGAAATAAATCAGATAGAGCCAAACCATAATCCATTCCAAGTGCAGTAACTCAGCAGCTTAGATAATAGAGGACAAAATCAATAAAAACAAGACAAAAATGTAAGGCAGGTTGTAAGGTTCAGGAAAAAATGGATTAGAGAATGATCATATTAAGAAAAGGATGAAGAAAAAGAAAAATTTACCATACTTTTCCCAGCTGCAGGCCTCCTGTTTCTTTAAAACTCAGAAATAAAAAAAACCAGACAAACAAACAAGAACCACCACCACCACCACAACAAATCAGATGATAAAATCAGTGCTTTTCCCTTAGGGTAGTTAGGCCAACCTTTTCCTCATCTAAACTTCAGGTTTTGAATTTTATTTCTCTCCCAAACCCACAAAATTTGCTCAGCAGCTTTAAGGCCACAGGAAAATTGTTTAAGCTATATATGGAGAGTAGATTGGGATCTAGGATGTTTGCATTCATCTCAAGCTTGGCTTTAAATCATTCAACCATGCATTATATAGGTCTTAAAGATAAGAAGATGGCAGCACATCACACAACATTTTGGCTTCCTGGCCTTCTACAGCCAATTTTTATGTAGTCCTATAGTTAGAGTTGAGCCTGAAAGGCACAAGGCTGATTTCTGCTTGATAAAACAGCAGCAGATTTTAGGTGCAAATTCCAAGACACTTCTGGGAAAGAACTTCTATGCTTTTTCATTTATTGGAGAAGGGTGAGGCTTCAGATTACTAGCACAGATAGAAAACACTAAATGATCTTTCTAGCTGCAGTCAGTAGCTAGGTATGACAGAGGAAAAGAATCATGGAGTCTGTATATATTTTGTGCCATCAGTTTCCCTTGCTGACCTGCAGAACCAAATCTGAGTCATATCCTAACTCTTTAATTTGCCTGATCTTAGAGTTGCTACTAAACAGATTATTATGAAAAAGTTTTTCCAAGAGAAAACAAGCAGCATTGGCTGATCCAAAAATTACTCAATTTAAATCTTTATAATGTGACAGTGGAAAGTACAATATTGCCCTTTATGAATGAAAATTATGTTAAATACTTATTACAGTATCCAAAATATTAGCAAAACTGTCTTTAAATTATTATTACTAATATTAATAACAACAAGCAACCTAAGGAAGGTCCTTATTTGTCATAAACTTAAAAAAATTATAAGTGCAATGATGTAAAAAAAAAATTAAGGTGTTACTGTCCTGATGATCTGAAAATGATATTTGAACAGCTCTGAGAACAACACCTTTTTTCTGCATAAGTCTTGACTAATCACACTTTCAAACTTGCATAGCTTACTTCAGTTTTAATAGGAGCATTATAAAATTTTAGTATTCATAGAAGTGTCTGCCTTTTCTGACAGAGAACTGGGAGATCACTTCTAGACAGGGTAAGATGAGTTTCTGTGATAGCAGCAGTTGTCCTGAAACCAAGACAAATATTTTAAAATGAGAAAACTTACTTAAGATGTGATATGTATGTTGGCTTTAGAGCTACAGAAGTGCTGAAAGAGGAAATTTATACCAAGCTTTATATGATATATGGTGCTGAGTCTCTTTCATACATGTGAAAAGTGCATGAGTCCTTGAATGATTTTATTAGCATTAACCCTCAAAGTCTGTTGCTAGAATAATAGGGTCCCCACAAGCATGAGAGTAGATATAATTGACAGAAGAGGTAAAACTTATAAGATAATGCAAATTGCATCTCCTAAGGACACATTAAATAAAGGCTACTAGATCTAAAGATATTTCTTAGTCATCCATTAATTTTCACATTATCCTTCTTCACTGTAATAAGGAAATACTGAACTGAGTAATTGTGCATACAAGGAGGACAATGGTACTAAGGGATATTCCAAACACTTTCTAGAGGCATAGTTTAAAGGAGCAAAAATTTTCACATAAAATACTTAGAAGGAATTGATCCTAGTCTGAGTTCAACTGTGGTGCAAAGATTACAGACTGGGACTTGCAATGGATGTGGAAAATATGGAGAAAAACCCTTATCATTCTTAAAAATGCTGATATGTACCTAACACTACTAATATATGCCATATTATGGGCAGGGGAGGGATGCGTTCATGTGGCATTTCTTTCAGATCAAATTTCCTTTTAATGCTACAAACAGGGAAACCTGAAAAAAGTAAGAAACTACAAGCAAAAATAGCACAGCAGAGCATTTAATATATGATCGAAGGAAGCAATATCAGAAAATCATTTTAACAGAATACTATGTCTTACCTTAAGCTAGTCAGATCTTCACAAAAATGACTCATAGGAATCTAGTCCACAGCCTCATTTCCGTGATGCTAGAAAACTTTCCAGCGCAGAGAAACTTTCTGTTCCTGCCGAGCAGACATCCATTTTATTCAAATGCTTTGTGATTCCTCCCTCCTTTTCTGGTTGTATCCTTAGGACTTTGAATTGTTTAGTGCAGAAAAACTTTTTAAGCCTTCTCTCAATGAGTCTTCATTACATGTATTATCTGCCTATTTTATTTCACAACTCTTTCTATTTCAGTACCTTTTTATTTAATACACGTGATCAAGTTGGGTAAAGGATATTGTAGCCAAAATTCTCTAAGTGGTGTTTTGTCCAATAGCACACAGTTTTCCACATAAAGCACCTAAAATCACATCAACTTTTTGATAAGTCCATCATAATGTCAGTTTTTAATATCTCAGGAAGCTACTACTATGTCAGACTTTTCTAAGTAATTGACAATAGATAAGTTTCCAGATGATGGTGAAAAATATTATTATTAGTTCCTCTTCATAAGGCTTCATGTTTCAGTTTAATGCCAACCCATTTCTATTACTGTAGTCATCAAGATCATCATATACTTTCTGCATAATATGCAAATTGTCCTCCATATTTACTTGCCTCTTAATTTTCTATGATAAACCTCTTTCATCAAGATTTGTATTTTGTGCCAAATTCATTAATGCAAATATTAAAGATATGCTAGATGAGTCCTTGGGGAATTCTGCTGCTGATCTTCTTCTAGTCTGATATTTTCATTTTTTATTACTATTTTTAGCAATTTTCCTTTGTTGGCACATATTCTTTTATCAATAAAATAAAATTGGCTTTCAAATGCAAAAAAAAAGGCAGAAAATAAGTCTCCACCTGGGCTTTTAAGTTCAGTTGACTTGAGTACCTAGGACCCCCGATATTTCTAATTTTGAGACACAAATTTTTTGCTTCAGAATGAATTTTTGCTTACATTACTATGTTAAACCATAATAGTTTGATGTAAATTTGTATAACCATAACTTATATGACCCTTAAAATTTACCAAATATAAGAAGAAAAATAGCATAACATCTTTCAGGCATCAGAGGTATGTGAGGTAATTTTTTATCCATCACATTTTATTTTCAAAGTACATGCATTAAATTAATCTGTATAACTATTTTGCTGCTAAACTCAGAACCTTTTTATGGACAATGAGGAAACTGGTATTATTTTTAGTATTACTGAAATCTTAATAATCTGAAGAAATTTTTTTATAGAAAAGACGAATGAATGTCTATTTGCAGACCAATTTCAATGATAAAACAGAACAATAATAACAATGCAATTACACTTATTATTCGCAATAATTTTCTACCCTTTATTCTGATGTTATGTGCATCTTATGGTAACAAGGTTTTTAAGGTCAGAAGATTTTAAGACTGAAACCATGGTGCTATCCTACATCCCTAGGAAAATAAAAAGAAAACAACAGCCATAGTCTCCCTCCAACTAGAGCTAACCCAAGTAAAGTCAATCCCTAAACAGGTCAGGAGCAGTTCAGAGGGAGCAAACTGGGCAAAGCTCGGTCTCAAGTCCTTGCAACACAGTATTTAGACTGTGGCCTGTCACTAGCCAGGGCTACAAGATTCATTATGTTTATGATAACAACCTAAATTAACTAGAGTGTAAAAACTATAACCAGAACCTCTCACTTAACTCCTCACTTCTCAGTTTAAATATTTAGACCTATCTAATGATTCCAGATGAATCTAGGAAAGACTATGGAATGAATCCAGATGAATCCAGGTCTTTGAGACAGTCTGCATTTTTCTCAGAGCTGATCATTTACCTTCTGTTGGACCCTACCTCCCCCTCCCACCTCAACTGATGCCCCTGGGTGTATTGTGAGACAGAATGAGTAAAAATCAGATTGAATTTGCCAGACTCTGATAACGTGGTATTCTTAAACCCCAGAATAAAATCCATTTGTGGTAAAAATCTGTATTCTTAAATTCATGATGGTGCTTTGATTTTAATTTTCTTCTACAAGACTTGAAAGAGAAAAGGCAATTTGCACCTCTTCTTTCAATATGTGATCCTAAGTTGCTGCATTTTATTTAGGGTTACTTTGTTGCATGTATTTTAATTCAATCAATGAATCATATCTAAACATAGCAACTTTAGCGCTTTTGATAGAGTTATAAACTATTTAAATAACACCATCTAAATTTCATTCAATTTTTAGCCCTCATTAATTCCTGATTTCTATGTTTCAGATGTTTTTTCGCAGTGCTGACATTTTAGAGTTGTACTTACCATCACATGTCTCCTATAAAGGCACAAAATACAAAGCTGAATATATCCTTGTTCTCATGTTGTGCAATAAAAAATTGGTTGAAAAAGACTGAAAAGATTTCTTACTGCCATGTAGCCTGATTTCTCTTTGAGATAATTTTTAGGGAAACATATCTGAAAAGTTTAATATTTATTTTCAACATTTATTTAGTGCAAAAACACCCTCATACTTAAACATTTTAATGTAATAAACATTAGAGGAAACCATAGACAGTTTTGCAGAAAGAGGCAAATATTAAATATTAAAATGAGTTTTCCTGAAAATTGGAGTGTAAGTGTGAACAAATGTTTTAGCATTTCCACATCTGCCAGTCTCTTAAATGGTCTGATCCTTTAGGAGTTGGACAAATCTTTAACAGATTTAACAGAGAGTACTGGGGGAAAGAAATGTGTGAACAGACAAACTTGAAATGGATAAGAAACAGTTTCTATGTGATTTTTTCAAGTAAATCTTTTATACATACTGTTTTGGTTGATAAGTATGGAACAGTTGCATATTTCTTGGTGTTCGTCTTAAAATCTTGTTTGGTTGTCCGGTTTTAGATTTAGCAGCTATTTATTTTCTTACCTACGGAATGCTTGATTTTTACTTTTTGTTTTTCAGAATTTGTGTTATAAAGTAATGTTTTAACACTGTTGCATTAAAACCTTATTTAAAGGCAAAGGAGAAGCATGTTGTATATAATTAAACCAAATAACTTACTAATATAACTAAAATGTTATATCTAAACTTAATATCTAAACATTCAGAGTTTAGATCAAAAGTGTTGGAGAAAAAGAAGAGCAATGCAGTTTAAGTTGTTTTACACAGATGTGGTTCCCATCCCTTTTCCCAGTGTTGTCTTCAACCTGTCTAGGCCACTGTCACCCTAAGGTTTCTGTCCTCATGGCTGTGGCTCTGGTGGTGTGGTTGTCAACACCTGGCCTACCTCACCAGGAATATGATGATGATGTTGATTGTTCCTTGTTCTATAATCCATTTGGTGTCAATCCTCTTGTGGGCTAGCACCCTTTTACACCTTTGTTTTATCTTCATTTGTCTGTAGCATCCAGATGACCTCTTAATTTGCTGTATATGTTACATTTTACTTGTGTGAAATATTATTTCTTTACTTTCTCTGCTACCCCTGAAAGTACTTTTGTCCAGCTGCAGGTCAGTATTTCCTCTACAGACAACAGGTGAGCTGTTTGTGGGTTCTGCAGTGCAAACTGGGACCCCTCATCTGCCATCCCATGTGTACATCTCTGCACCACATCCTATGTCTCTGCTTCTCAAGTCCTCTGCTGTCCTTCAACAACTGTTTTTCTCTACATTGTCATTGTAACAAGAATCATAAATAGCTCATTTTACCTAAAGTAACTGCTAGTTCCTCTTAGGTGTAGAAAGCATTGTACCATGCACAAGTAAACAAAAGTAAAACAAATTAACCATAGACATCTGTCCAATTAGAGAAAGTACTGTCACAGCTAAGACAAGTTACAGATTAAGAAAATTTCAGACAGAGCAAGCCTGACAAACTTCAGTCTTAAGGCCTGTTCATCTTAGCACAACACTTAAGGCCTGCTACTAGCAATGGAAATACAGCTTTTGATGCTGCACAGTCACATCACATATTCATTGATGGTACTTAGTAACCTTTTTTTAACATCCTCATCAAGTTGAACCTGTGAACAGACATTTTCCCCTTCTATTTGATTATGAAACAATTTAAATCAACATAAAATCATATTAGATGCAAATTCTGTGATGCTGGTAGAAAGCAGTTGAAGTATTAAAAAATAATTCTAATCACATTGACAGATGGCAGCACTTTCCATGCACCTTAGTGAATGGAAGTGAAACAGAAAAATGTATTTGGCATCCAGACCTACTAGCTGCCTATTTAGCATATTACCTTTAAAATTTTCCACTGCATTTCCTCAATCTGATCCACAGGTGGTCATCAAAATGTATGTCATACAACACACACCTTCAAAATATGGCTCACCAGAGATCTGACTCTCCCTGGTCTGTAGCAGTGCTTCTTGGCCTTTTCGATGCACTCCATTTCCAAATTGCTCCTTTTCATGGATGAAGATGATTCTCTGCACTTGTTGCAGATGGGCTGAGATATATCTGGGTCCACTGGTGGATAGATAGCTCTCCTATATTAAGAGCTATTCCTATCTCACCTTCCTAAATAAAAATTCTTGTTTGAGACTCCTGCTGAAGGTCCCTTTTTTAAAAAAAAGCATTTGAATGTGATTAATTATAGGCTACAGATTTTGCCATAACCATATGAGTTCACAGAATTAAATATTCCATAAAAACTCATGTAATCAAACTGACATTTGGATGCCAGTAGTAGAAAAAAAAAATGTGAGCAATAATGTATGTGGATTGTCATGACTCAAGTGGCAAATAATCCCTCCCTTCCTCTGTCTGTCTTTAGTTTATCATCTGTTTGGTGTTTCAGCTTCAGTTTGGTTTTATTGAAACACTGCACATTGTTCAAGGCTCCACATGAGGACTTCAAAAAATATTATGGGAGTTAGGAGCATCTGGCTAGTTTGGCTGAAGCTCCCTAACAAGCTTAGTTACTCTGGGATGTAAAATAAAATAAGAAGTGGAAGCAAAAGATAATGTTAATGAGAAAATTTCTTGGCTTTTGCATCAGCAAAACAGAAATACAACCAATTTCATATCTTTGAAAAAAGCTAAAATATCTCAGTAAACAAGAAACAGCTACTGTATAATCATCAAAGTCACTGAGAATTCCTGATGAATTTTCTTGAAAAGCTATCATTTGTTTACCCGTTCATTGTGGGGAAAAAAAAGAAAAAAGAAAAAAGAAAAAAAAGTCTATCTAGTAAGTATTTTTGACCTGAATTTCAGGTTTTCATTTTCTGAAGTTTTAAGTGAGAAGCCTATAAGTAGTAGACAGCCAGGGTACTGGTAGGTGTTTCAAACCCTAAGTGGACTTCATGCTGCAGTGTGGTGATCTGTGTGTCTATTTGCACATCAGCCTGACTGGGGGAGAGTGGTTACCAGAAATTTTCTGCTGCTGTAACACTCTAAGCAAAATGTGTCCCTGGCAAGGGGACTCCTTCCTTCTTTCTGTCCTTTCACCTCTGTCCTGTGTATCTACAGTAAGCCAGGTTACCTTTGAGATACTCAAGTAATATGGAATATTGAATATTACAATATGAAATCAATCTCTGATGGAAACCTGAGAGATGCAGCCTGTCCTGTTTCTCAATGGAGAAACAAATGAAATTCCTACCAATCTTTGTTGTGAAGATAATGTCCAGCTTACAAATCAAAAGGAGTTACAATCCTTTGGAAAAAGATTAATTAAATTTTTTCTTCTAACTTTCTGGCAGCAAAAATTAATTGTAATAAGAAATTCTGGTAATTCTAACGACAAGCTTGCTGGGAATTTTTTACGATTTTCACAGAATACCTATAATATTTTTTGCCCATATGTGTGACTGTGTGCTTTGACTGTTCAGCTGTAAAACATCAGTTTGAAGACAGGAAACTGAGTAGGTTTTAGTCATTATTTTCATCTCCCTGAAAGATCTCACTGGTAGAGTAGAATGAAAATAGGTAACACGAAAGACAAAAATATGTCAGTGTCACTCGAAATCGGATTTGAATGCATGTCAGTCCTGTAACCTGTCAGCAGTGAGACACCAGCATCAACCTGTATCTGGCAGATCAACATAGTATAAGTGTTTAGACAAGAAAGAAGACTACTGCATGAAGCAAATATCTTCCCAAAGGTACTGTATAGATAATAATTTATACCTTAAACAATGAATTTTAATATACCTCTTCCACAAGGTTTATTATAATTAATGGCAACTTTTAATACTGATCTTATCTGGTGTTCTTTGAACTCTTGATCTCAGACATTCTCTATAATCATACACTTCACTGTTCAATTAAATGCTGTGATGTGTTTCATTTATTCAATGAAATTGTGATGAGAAAAATGGAAATTGCCTTGACTTGACCCACAGAGCACTCTTAAGATACGTGAATCATGAAACTCCACCTGGAATAGTCTCTAGAACACAACAGGACAAGGGGCATGGGCATGGAAACTGAAAGAAGTTAGAGCTTCCTTCAGGAAATGTAAGGAATAATACTCCTGAGCTAGCTCGTCCATATTTTATTACAGAATTTGTTACAGTGTTTAAAACTCTTCTCATGCATCCTTATACATGTCTTTTTTCTAGAGAAAAATAAAATCAGAGTTGCTATAGCCACTTACAGGTAATTCTTTTCATGGCCTTGTCAGCCTTCTCAGAAACATTTATTTCATGCTGTCATACTTCTGACAAATGCTCAGTGCACAACTGCAATGCAAATGAGGCAGTGCTGTTGGTTTCTGATAGCACAATACAACTTCACTCTGAACATGACTGTGTTTGCATCTTTCCTACCAGTTGCACATTGAGCAGAAGTGAGATTCTTTGCATTTTCCCAGATCCTCTGTGAAAAGTGACAGGTAATATCATTTTCTAAAGCATACAAGCCCTTTATTTTATTTCCCTATGGTAAAAGATGCTTGGAGTCCATAAACGTCATTGTTATCCTGTACCTTTGCACAAATCTTTTGTAGATATCTCAAATTCCCCAGTTGTCTCTCGTACCAGACTAATCCAAGTAGATTCATTGCTCTGCAGGAGTGTCTGTTTCTCTAATCACTTCATTTTAAAGGTATTTAATAAATGCACAAAAAAAGTCCTTTATGAAAGAACTTACTAGCATACTTCTTGTAACATTTTGTCCTGATGAAAATCAAACATTCACCCCTATTTTCTTTTTCTGCCTCCTAGGCAAGTTTGATTCTTGTTTTGTTACATCTTATGGGATTCAGGGAGGCTTCAGGGAGGCTGCAGTAGGTTAAAAGTCTACAAAACTATCATTTCTGGTTCTCCATTATTTTGGACTTTTCAGAACAAGAGGTTTGTAAGGTGTTTTTTTGTCTACAGAGCTGTAAACAGACTACATTTTTCTACCAAAATATCCAAGACAACCTCAGTGACTTCTGGTCTGATTGTCCACAGGGAGAAGAGGGAGGAACCCTGTAATCAGCTGCCTACCTTGCAAATGCAGATAAAGACCAGAGATGTAGGTCACACACAAAAAGCAGAACTTAATCACTTTTCTTCCTTGGAAACGTGGTTTAACCCTCAGCAGTGGCTTTTTGGGGACTTAAAACAGTCTTTAAGAAGAAATGTTAAACACTTTAATTAGTACTTTCTTCTGCCACGATATCATGTCCTTAGATCTCAGCTTTTTTCCAGCTTTTTTCAGACTTTGAATGCTTTTCTGTAGCGACGCGAGTTTCAGATTTTTGAATTTGTATTTTGTGTTTGTTATAAGTCTGTACTTGGTATGTCCCTTCCACCCCCCCATTCCTATCCCCGTGGTTCCTCCTGATGTAACCCCTCCCCCTTCCATTCCCCATTGGGTCAGTGTTTCCCCGCCCAGGACTGCCCTGGGAAAAAGGGGACACACCACACCCACTCGCTGTCTCTCTCTCCACTCTCTAGCCATGCTTCCCTCATGCTGAGAAGGGGCTCTGGCAAAACCCTTTCCACATGGCTGCACTGAATAAACATCCTTATTAACCCAAGAGAGAGCACGCTTCCTTCTTCCAAGCCTGAACCACGCACAGCCTGCTGAGCTGACGGACCCACACGAACTGTTTCTGTGGTCTGGGGATTCCTGCTGTCTGGCATTGGCACCCCACCATGAAAGAAACTTCAACACTTTTCTGAAGGAAGTGAAGCTGCAACTCTAGTAGAACACAGCTTGGGCTGTTGCATACAGCAAAAAGCTTCACTGTGATTTCCGTAACTAAAAATTGTGTAGGGGTAAATCCAGCCCCTCTTCAAGCAGTGGCTCCTGGGGCAATAGAGGAGTGTGAGAGTGCCCTAAAAAGCTATGCAACAAATACCAAAATTGGCTTCAAACATGGAGACATCTTACCAAGGCGTTTTATCTTTAGATTAATTTCACGGAACAGTTGCTTTAAGGAGGAATAATTTGAGCTTAGTCTAGTCAAAACTTCAACTGATGCAATTTGTAGTCATAGCCCTTCCAGCAGAGTGTGAAGAAAGAAAAACTTAGAAGTGAGAAGTGCTTTGTGCACTCTTTTCTGAGTGGTCTGTACATCAAAAAATCAGTCCTCTGATCTCACCAGAAACCAGGTGCTGGAATTAGAAGGCCTGAACAGGATCAGAAGCCTTTGAAAAATTCCTGTTGCCACATATCCCAATGAAATGAGAATATTTTTGATATGATGGAACATGTTTCTTTACAGTCAGTTGGAAGAAGATTGTAATAATGCAGACTATATTTACATTTTCATTTATTCTACTTCTAATTTTGCATTTGCATTTTGTCCCTTTGCCCCCACTCCGAGGTCAACACTCTCTACATGTTTGGATACATCTGGATTTTGAATTGGTGCTTATCAGATGTCTTCTTGAATGAGGAAACTCACATGTAGGGAATAGATTTATTACACACTTCTACACCTGCATGGATAATTAGTAGGCATAGTATAACTTGTATAAATATTGGCAATCCAGTTATAACTGTATAGACTTTATTCTATTTAATCTGTCTGCAGTCTTTCAAAGCTATATAGCAATCTATGCAGGGTCTCAATAGTCATGCCCTGCTCAGTACTGGCAGGTTACTGTGAAAGACCAATGACCCATGAAACAGCTTTCTCATTCACTGGCTAAACACACATCTATCCTATCAGGTTTTTTAGATGCTCATATATATATACAGTCAATGCAAGATGGCTCAACTCCTTTTGAACATTTGCAAAGAACATAAAAATTGTTACTTAGTATTTAGGTAACTTTCTGTGCATTCACTGTGTACCGGCAATGTTCATAAAAAAATGTCATTCTAATTGTGAATTAGCATTTATTCAAATGAAAAAAGTTGAAGATAGTTCCTTGCAGGCCTTGGATCCAAAATGACTGCCCAGAGCTCAGTCACTGATTTGCCTGTCTCCCTGTGAGCCACCACTGAGACTTTCTGTCCAGATGCTGTTTGCAGCACAAGACTGCTGCATGCATCATTATCGAACACGCTCAAATCAATACTTGAATTGCTGGAGCAATAAAGGCAAAGTAGGGGGCATCAAATGCCATCTTCTAAACACATAAGTCTGTTTAAAACTTCTCTAGAACAATGGACAGTCTCTGCCTGTATACAGGGGTCAAGCACGAAAAGAATAAACCAGCAACAGCTCTTATTCTGTCCTTCCTTTTGACCTAATCATCCACCCCTTCCTTGGCAGAATGAATCTGACAAGCATCTAAGGATGACAAATACATGTTCTGTTTGATAAACAACACTTGCCCAGCCAGGCATTTCTTGCAGATTGAAGAACTGAAAAAATTTGATCAGTACTAAGCACTTTTTTGTCTGACATGAACCAGCTCTTTCCTCCCCCTAGATATTTGGTACAGGTCCAGCACCTGTTTCTCCCTGACCACTCCCAATAACACACCCCTTCAACATCAACAGTTTACTTTCCCCAGCAAAGATATTCAGACTCTATTGTTCAGGCCTCACCTTTCCATACAGTAGGAAACACAACCTTGGGTGGACAATTTTAGTACTTAAAGGAGCAGGGAAAGAGTAAGATTTGCATTTATCAGTTTTTATAGGGAATGTGTTGTAATCTTTGGATAATTTTACTTATGAGCGTTATTATGAATTAAATCATGCTAATAATAATTCATTGATTAAACCCCCAAGACCGTAACTGGACTAACCATATATTCCTGGCTTCACATTAAGGCGTGTTTTTGTAGTCCAACTGAATTGCCTACCATATTGATCTGGAGTCAGTTCCTGTGGAATAGCTGTTTAAATATATATTCAACAGCCCATGGGGAATACAGGTGGCCCAGGCTTTTATTCTCAGTGCAATAAATAGCTCCTTGCCATCTGCAGGTTGCTCCAAATATATCTACACTGTGCAAGACACAGAGTATTTGTAAATGTCCTCACCATATCCTTGGCAAGGTCCTTCTAGAGCATCCCCACATTTTATCTGTACACATTGAGCTCCTCTATTATGTAACACAGAAACTCTCATTAAACTGTTACATTAAGTATGCAGACTGAACTTGTTGCACCTGCAGTTGAGACAGGGTGAATGCTGTGAAGTTGAGTGAAGAGAAGGCAGAGTAGGCATCAACACTGTGTATTGTCAGAAGAGTGTGCGTTTTCACATTCCGCTGAAAACAGTGACTTGCAGTAATCCATCTCAACACATTCCCCTAGTCCTGACATAAAGCTCAGTAAACAGTTGCTTTTAAAGGAATTCGAGTTTCAAGAGAGCGATGAGACTCTACATCCTCTACTAATGACTATTGTTGTGAATTTTACTTTATTCCAGCAATTGGCTGATGGATGGCATAATACAGCTGTTACAATTCTAAGGGGGATTTCAGCAAAAGGCTATTTCTTAGAATAGCAGTTTATTGTAAAGAAAAGGTCCTGAAAATGGAGACAAAAGGCAGACTTTTAATCAGAGCACTAATGTGGGCTGTCAGTGATGAAGCCCTTATCATTCCACCACAAGCAGTGTATAGCACTCAAAGAGAGATTCTGTACAACGGTAATAGAGGCTTTTAAATCATTATTTATACTTTAAACATAGGGAGATATTTGATTGCTTCACAAAACATTACTCAGAAAGGAAAATAACTGCAAAGATGAGTTCTGACCTTTTTTTTTTTTTTCTGGACACTAGAGCCTGTGGCTATCTCTTACTAATAGCAAATCCAGTAGTTCAAGCCAGTTAATTTAAATTCTGTCTTCAAGAAGCATTCTAATTAGTGACAATTTCATTGTTCCAAAGACATGGGTGTATCTCTATAATGGAAAATAACATGCAAGGAGAGTGACTGATCTGGTAGGGGGGCTAGTCCATAATGAACTTAGAATATCAAGACTAAAAAATGCAGATAATTACGGGTCAGGCCAAGGGAAGCATAACTACCGATGGTGAAACTTAAAGGTGAAGAAATACCTAATGCATCTGTCTGAAGCATAGGGATAGAAGGTTTTCACCAGCACCTTATGAATTACATTAATGACATTAAAAGAGTGATTACTGTAGCTTTAATGCAGAATGAAATAATTTGTAGTTATTAAAATAAGAGGCCATAAAATGTTAGTTTGCTATAGCAAGGACTTCAACTGCAGTCTTCTGGTCACTTTCAATTGGAGGGGAAACCTTTTGCTGTCTTTTTTTTTGGGTTTTGGTTTTTTGTTTTTTACTCCAAAACACTATAGAATGGAGTTCACTTAATTTGATAGTGAGTGATGTTCACTGAAGGTCATGTTACAGAGAAAGTATTTAAGCTGCTGCTTCATTTTTAATTTTTATTACCTTAGGGCTTCAAGCTATTCTAGTCACAGGTGCTGATTTTGGCTATCCAGAGAAAAAGCTGAATGATGCTTGGAAGTTATTTATTTATTTATTTATTTATTTAATTATTTATTTATTTGTACATTTATTCATTCATTCATTTCATTCCAGTTGAATAGAAAAGGAACAAAATGTTTGTAATTAACTGAAGGATTCTGCTTCTTTTGTTCTGACATCTTGTGGTACAATTTCATAGAGGTCTTGGTTATATGGAAGAATACTGTATCCAGTTGAACTCCAAGGGTAATGTTGGCAATCCTCTGCAGAGCTGAAAAGGAGTCTTAAGTATTTTGCATGTAGTAACATGGTAATCAGGACTGTCATTTCACACAAATGGAATTTCACAGGGTCAACAAAAGTGACATTGAAATCGCTGACATATAAACAAAATTACTGACCCCCACAAAATATCCCAAATAATATAGACTTACATTGAGTAAGGCACAATATAATTTCCTAAGTTTATTTTGCACCTGGAAAGCTTTTGCGTTTAATTACAGTGCCTAATTTCATCAACAAACATGAAAATGAGGATTTAGTTGCATAGCAGCAAGATTCTCTTGTTTACATACAGAATATAAAACTATGATTTTTGTCCTTGCCAAAATTTGATTAAAAATCCATAAGATAGAATGGATGACACTGAGCTTGAATTCTTTTCAAAATCTTTGATTTTATTTAAAGAAAAACAAACAACTTAGTTTTGCATGAATTTGCAGAATAGTTAGATTTAATGCCTGTGTCTTGAGAACTTTGTAGCTAGTAAATATCCTTAAATGCATCAAAGATATTGGAAGTGTTCTTCAGAAAGACGAAGCTTCAGCCTAACATTCATTTCCTCTGTATTCACTATAATAAAAATGAAAATGAATGTACTTGAAAAAATTGCTACAATATAAGAAATATTCAAGTGTTGACATAGATTGTTTCCATTCAGTCTAAACTTGTTTTTAATATTACTGTATTTCAAGAACCAGAGAAAGTAATTTGAATTTTAATGCAAACACAACCAATCTATGTGTTTATTAGATTCTCTTTGCCTTTAACAGTTTAACGTCTATTTCAAATTTTATGCTTTGAATGATTAGTTTGCCTTACATGTCAAGTGGAAATTTAGAATTTTTTTTCTGTTACTTTAAGTACCACTCCCTCCTGCTGAGATAGTAAATTATTTGAGGAGGTGAAGAGCATGATTACAATGGTTTTATGTCATCACATAAATATTCTAAGAAACAGTGCTGCATATTTATATCAGTATTTAATAGCAAAACCACATGACAAGGATGTGCTCACTTGAAAATAAAGTAGAAAATAGTTCTTATACAAATCACACATATTTAAGTGGTACTAGCTCTAATTTTCTAGTATAGTAAGTCATATCAATCACCTTTCCTAGTCACATAAAATCATAGGACTTCTGTCTCTAAGGCTCACTTCTTCAAGATGTCCAAGAAGTAGAAGAGTCTGAGAAAAAATTGCCTTTTGAGTATGAAGGACAGCAAAATCATTTTGTTGGGTAAAAGATAAAGACTGAACACAGGCAAATACTGAATACTGGCACCAAAGTTCCTCCTCACTTACTGCGCTGCTAATTGTACTACCACCTTCCATTCCCATCCATCATGATTTGTACTCTTTGCTGATGGCCTTCCAAAACATATCAAAACATATCACGTTTTACTTCCACTATGCATTCTGTTTGGCCTAATTATTTACTTCTCACATTCACCTACAGTGCTATACTCTTGAGATCAGTGTTATATTTCTCTCCTGCCCACCAGGTACCATCTAGCATTCCTCCTGTGCCTGCTTCTCTCCCCACCACGCTACTTCCAGCAGCCCTGCCCTGCCTTGCTTCTCTGCCCATCCCACCTCAACATCTTGTTCCCTCATCCTCTGGGACCATTTTCCACTTGAGCTAACTTCTTCCTCCTGTATTCTCAACACCAAAATCTTGAATCCCATTGCTGACAAGTGGTGTCCCTTAGGGGACCAGTGCTACTTACTATCTTCATTAATGATACAGAAGAAGGGATCGAGCGCACCCTCAGCAGATGGTGTGGTTGCCAAAACCACTGGATGGGCTGGCATCCAGAGGGACCTGGACAAGCTTGAGGAGTTGACTGGTGGGAATCTCCTGTTAAATATGACCCAGTGCAAGGTGCTGCACTTGGGTCAGAGCAACCCCTGTATCAACACAGGCTGGGGGATGAACAGATCCAGAGTAGCCCTGCCGAGAAGGACCTGGAGTGCATGACAGGCTGGACGTGAGCAGGCAAAGTGCCCTCCCAGCCCAGAAAACCAATTGTATCCTGGGCTGCATCGAAAGCAGTTGTTAGTAGGGCAAGGGAAGGGATTCTTCCCCAATGCTCCACTCTGGTGAGACCCCACCTGGAGCCTACAAGAAAAGGCTGAAAGAATTAGGATTGTTCAGCTAGGAAAAAAGAAAGCTTCAGATTGTGGCTAATTGTGGCCTTCGAGTACCTGAAGGGAATTTACAAGAAAGATAGAGACTGTTTACAAAAGATGATAGGACAAGGGGGAATGGCTTCAAACTGAAAGAGACTGCATTTATATTAGACATAATGAAGGACTTCTTTACTGTGAGGGTGGTGAGGCACTGGCACAGGTTGTCCAAGAGAACTTGTGGATGCCCTGTCCGTAGAAGTGATCAAGGCCAGGTTGGATGGGCTTGGAGCAACCTGGTCTAGTGGAAGGTGTCCCTGACCACAGTATGGAAGGTTGTAACTAGATGACCTTTAAGGCTTCTTTCAACTTGAACTATTCTATGATTCTATGATCTTTTACTTGTTATTTCTCTTGCTCCAGTTCTGGGGTGTTTTTTATTCCAGAAGAGTTTACAATTTTTCTAATAACTAGGCTGATTTTCTTTTAATGCAATATATTCTCCTCTTCTAGGTAAATATTTTTTCCTTGGCAAATTTCCCCCTCCTCCTCAGAGATATTATATTCCAAATCCCAGTGTATTTTTCCTAGTTGGGTCTGAATTTCTGTCTTGGTTTGGAAAGACAGGTGTCTGCCAGGGAAAGCTGGAGCTTCCCTTGGAATGGAAAAAGAAACCTGAACCCTCCAAATTATTACAATTTTGCAATTAAGGGGGCTTTCAGGCAAAGATAGAGGAATAGGAATAATAGTTCTTTACTAGGAATATTAAAAATACAAATGTAACAGTACAAAAAACCAAGCAAACAAAAAAAAAAATCCTAGAAACACTGACAGAGTCAGAATATGACCTGACACCCTGTTGGTCAGGGTGTTGGAAGCAGCCCAAATAAATTCTCCTGGAGTGACAAATGTGGTTCTGTTGGAGCAGAGATGATCCTGTGGAAGGGTCCAGTGGTGGTGATATGGGTCCAGTCTTCCTCTGGGAAATCCAGTGGAAAACAGGCTGTCCTGCAGTTCTGAATTGCAGTTTTTATCCAGGCAGGAATGCTTGGCTCCTCCCACTGGGTGGAGCATCTCACAAGGGGATTATGTAATTTTATCAGTCATGTAGTGAGCCTTAATGGCCCTCTAATAGAAGATATCCCCCAGGAGGGAGGATGGTTCATGAAAGAGATAAAGAACATTGCTCCACCTGGTTTTAACAGCTGGCCCATTAGCAGAAGGCACCCCCACCTCCTTCCCCCTGGAGTTATGAAGAATGGGTTATACAAGAAATAGAGAAAACACCTCCCCAGCCCCCAACCAGTTTCAACGGATGGCAAATAGAATACACATTTTGGTTACATATTGCAACACAAGACAATTTCTCTGGTCTGTATTAACAGCCTCAAAAAATGGCTCAAATTCTATTAAAATATTTTTATCTATCTTATGCTCAGACCTTAAACTGGGTCCAAAAATGCTTTGAGACCTCAATGGTTTTTGCAAAAAATACTCTTAGTTATGTTACTGGTTATGCTGGACTACTAGTTTGGAAGATCATGTCCTTTTTGTGTATGACCCAGTATTTCTCTACACAGGTGCATTATATTTATTGAAGTTAATACAAAAGAGTAATAAAATCAACTTTGTGATGAAACAATACATAAAAAGTTTTTCAGGGTTTTGGTTTTTTTTGTTTTTGGTGGTTTTTTTGTTTTCTTTTGTTTTGTTTTGTTTTGCTTTGTTTTTTATTATTTGTTGGGTTTTTTCCTCAAGGAGAATTAACAGCATGTGAAGGAGATGCAAGGAGATATAATTCAACATTGTGTAACTTTAAACTTTGACTAAATAAAGAGAACAAAAGATAATCATGTGAAAGGATGTGTTTCTGATGGTGGTGAGGATAAAACTAGAAATCAATGGGATAAAATTTATTGTAAGCGGCCTATTAAGGATTTGTTTCCTTGTGCTCTTTGCAAGCAAACTTTGCAAGATTTCGCTCAACAGGTAAGTCAAGCTTTGCACTGGGGGAGAAGATCACTTAATAAACACACCAAGAAGTGTTTGATATGAACTGCAGAAATCTCCATCACCTTCTACCATAAAAGACAATAATTTGTCTCTGTAAATATATGCTGTGTAATAACAGCTACTTCAGAAATACACACTAAGGGTAGCAATTCCAAATACAGTGTTCTTCCTATAAATGGAATTACTAATCTAAAGCTATGGAAAAGGTTTTTGAAAATTTTTATTTATACAGGTTCTTGACTCCCTGAGGAAAAACCGGGAGACACTTTACTTGATTTGTTTAAACCTAGATTGGACAAATTCATAGTACACACTATCAGGAAAATTAGCAAGTGACTAAAAGTGTGTTTTTGAAAGGGTGAGGTGTTTACTTCGGTATTGTTGTGGTTTTTTAATTAGCATTTATCACTGTCTGAAACAGTGGCTTGTGCAGTAGGCACTTACTACATTTTAAATTCCACCCACGTGTTCTTGTTTTTCTGAGTACATGAGCCTGATGATTCTGCCACTGGGAAATGTTTAGTTTCATTTAAAAAAAAATCAATTAGTTGAGCCTTGTACTTATGGTGAACTTCTGTCAGATCTTTTGACTTGGAAGAACTGGATTGTAAAATGCCTTCCAGCTCTTTATATGACACCTTGACTGAACTTTTATTCTATCATCCATCAGTAATAATAAACTCAATTTATGCTTAATTAGTCATGACATTTTATCATCTCTGGACAGAAACAACTGTTTAGTTATCTCCAAAGAGTGACTGTTGAGAGTTGGATCGTTTTGAGGGACCTAGCACGAAGTATCCAGGGAGATATTATTGCAGGATTTCAATACTTAAAGAGGGCTTATAAGAAAAATGGGGATAGAGTTTTTAATAGGAACTGTACTGATAAAACAAGAGGTATGAGTTTCAAGCTAGAAGTTTTTTACAATGCGTGTGATGAAACACTGGCAGAATTTGTCAAAAGAAGTTGCAGATGGCGCATCCCTGGAAACATTCAAGGTCAGATTGAACAGGACTTTGAGCAACCTGGTGCAGTTAAAGAGATCTCTGCTCATTGCAGGTGGTTGAAATGAAAAGTTTTTTTATGGTCCCTTGCAACCCAAACCATTCTAAGATTTTACAATTCTAAGAGTAAAACCTTGTTACTTCAAATATATGTGCTTCTGAGATAGCTTTGTGCTGAACTGAGTCATAAAAAGGCTACCTGAGACCTCACCAGTGAGGGGAATCTCTCACTGTTCTGCATCAGAGACTGCCACCAAGCCTGAGGAAAGTATTGACTTCCTCACTACACCTCTGAATAAGGAAGGAGAAACTATTCACCATGGGTAGAAGAAAATCAATAGAATACTGTTTTGGCTGTGATATCTTAGATGACTTGAGGAGAAGGGATTTCTTATTTATTTCTCCATATTAGAAGCCAGAGCTAAAATAGATATTTAATCTGAAACCTATTGCGTATAACCAGTGTAGAGTATGATTCATATAGATAAACTCAGGCATCTGCTGTCACTTGAGATGCTCTGTGGTTTCCTGCCTGTCCTCTGTCTGATGTCTGTGTTTAAGCAGCACCAACAGATACGGAGAAAGGCATGAGTGACATAATCTAACTAATGGCATCTTCAAATTCTGTGAAACAAGGCAAGAGAAAATGTGAAAAAACTGTAGAGCATTGCGGTGGTGCAGTTCTTCTCTTGGGCTTTTGCCCACGCTTCCTCGCTAGCTCTGGCACCGGCACCACAGGCAGGTACGGGTCTGTATTCTGGAATGCAGTTCTGATCCTGTGGGTCTTTGTCTCAACAGCAGCATGAACAATATGAGAAATAAAGTGATAGAACTCCGGTGGGAAGCTTCAACTGGGTTTTATTAGATTCACACCACTTCCTTCCACCCAGGAGTCAGCTCACCAAAAGCCCGCCAAACCTGTTGGTTCTCCCCTTAAATCTGGGGGTGGGGGAGTGGGGAGGTTACAGCTTGGAACCAATCCAGAATGGGAAGGGAGTCACCCCGAGCCTAAGTGACAACCCATAGAACAAATAAAGGAACAAAAGGGGAAGGGGAACCTGGACCTTGCTAATCACTCGATGCCTTCATAAGAACTTTCCAGACAAAAGGTGAAGCCTCAAAGTGACAGACAGGATCCAGGTGTCACATAAATGATGATTGATTAATAACGATAACCAGGGTAAACCATAATGGAGTAAAACATGGGGTGCATGGGGGAAATCATTGTTAAACAACGTAAAACAAACAGAGGCATACAAAAAACTGGCAAAATCCCAAAACACACCACTACATCGCATAGAAGACCATGTTCCCCCCATTGTTTGGAACTTTCAGGATCTCTTTCCCCCCACTTTTGTTCAGATTAGGCCCAGTAGAAATAGCTTTGAGTTGAAAGTGTCCTTTTAATAATCCAGTCCAACTCCTCTGTACTGAGCAGTGACAACTTCAACTAGATCTGTTATATGACTAAATATCTTATTAAAAAATATTTATCTGCTTTTATACTATGTAAAATATTAAAAAATTGTTAGTCTATGGAATAAAATAAAATGGAAACATCAGAAGGAAAGCAAACGTAACCGTATGAGTAAGTTGCTGACAGAGAATGTTACAGGTTGCTGAGTGGTAATGTGAAGCTACTATCACAATGACCAGCATGAATGCTTTTTAAGATATCTTGAGTTCAGGGACCATTTATTGTATGGCACACAAGCTTCATGAATATTCCTTTGCCTCTTCCTTTCCTCTTGTGGAATATATAATCTTAAATATTAAAATCATTATTACTGGTTCCTATCAACCTATTTAGCATTTCTCACATCACATACACAAAAAATCCCACAGAAACTCAGCTTTTGTTATTTCCATTCTATCTTTCTATTGTGTTACTCAGAAAACATACAAACACAGCAGATACATAAGAAATAAATAAACAACAGAACCCTATCTGGACTTCAGTCCCAAGGGCTCAGTACAGTGTCTGAAAATATTTTATTCCAGTCCAAACAAGAACTACTGTGCTAATCCCCCTGGAATACAGCATTTATTACTTACCTGGCAGGTGTGAAGCATTGCATGCTAAACGGATTATCTCCCCCTCCTTCTCTCCACCTCCCGCTTTGTTCAGGCAAAGTAGAAGAGGGAAAGGAGGAGATAATCCTCTTCAAATGGAGCATTTATTACTATAGATGTAGGCCCAAAGTGCTGCTTGCTGAGTGGGAGTTAGCACGGCAGCATCTGCTTATACAAGTGATACACTCCATTGTAAACAAAATAAAGCTTCTTACTAATCTGACCACTGCCTTCTTGAGAAAGTTCAGGACATTTTACTGCTCTTTACAGTAGTTCCTGATATTCAAGACAAATCCTTACTATCACATTATTGAGAATGGAAATTTTGGGTAGCAGATACAACTACCTAGAGTGGTCATAAAGCAAAGTTGTGAGGGTTTTTGTTTGTTTGTTTGTGTTTTGTTTTGTTTTGTTTTGTTTTGTTTTGTTTTGTTTTCCCTGTGGGTGGTTTTTCTCTTTTTCTTTCTCTGTGTTTTTTTTTTTTTGTTTGTTTTGTTTTGTTTTGTTTTTTGTTTTTTTATTTTTTTTTTTTAATTTTAAGCTTTCAGAGTTAGATCTGCCAAAAATATCTATCTCACTGTTGGCAGAGATGAGGGTTGCATGGATTTTCTCATTTCAAGAGCATCAGTTCTACTTTCTGTTTCACAGACAACTGCTTTTGTCATCAATTCTCCATGTTGTGTTTGTGGCGTTTGTGAACATATTCTCAACCCTTATCGGGTCCATTTGTTTAGAAGAAAAACCACACTAAAGATACAATGTAAAACTTAACCAAAAAAGAAGGGTTTTGTTTCTCTGAAAGAGAATTTTTTGCAGAGGACTTATGTTTTTAGAGTTTTATGATATACTGTGCAGCCACTTAAAGACTACTCTCTAGGGACATAGAGTGAACCTCATACTTCTGGTTCTCTGGGTGTATCCAAGTTACCAAATCATACATTCAGATTGACTTCATCAAATTCAGAGCATGCATGGATCAATAAAAGTTTGTGGCATTCATGATGATTTACAAAATGACAGAACTTCCCAAGTTGTTCTGGAGTCTAGAGCATATCAGAAGTCTTGGCATATATCATTCAAAGCAGAGAAAAAAAGAGAATGAGCTGAGAAATAAATACTGAAGCCTAAGTCTGTCAACAAATGTAGTCATATAAAACAGTTTAACTATTACCGCTGGTTTTTCTCTCAAATATATGGCTGCCCCTTTAAGGCTTCAGCTTCTTTAGCAGTTTGTTACTCTCAGCCCAGTTGGTCACTACAGATCTGCTGAAGGAGCTTTTCTTGTGAGTCATTTCAATCAGATTCAGCTGTGTCAGTTCTGGGACATGGCAGTTGGAGTCATCCTAAACCAACCTTGCTTGTGCCCCTCCTCTGGATCCTACCATGCATTTCTCTCACCCTGGTGTCATCACTGGTTTTAATCTGCACTTATTCTGAACTAGTTTGGTATGACAGAACATAAAGATAAAGGAAAATTATATCACAGAAATGTTGAGTAACAACACAAGGACAGAGAACACCCATGTGGTCACAGGGCAAGAGACAGAAAGGGACTCTAGTGCCTCCCATTTAGTCAGTCTTCTTTTGTATGTGACAAGCCTAATTTGCTGAAATAGACCAATCATTAGAGTCTTAGCAGAATAGCAGTTCACCAATTTCCTCCAGGAACAGAGCAATTACAGAGTGAGGAAAGTAGTGGCTGAAGAAACAGTGACCTCTGGAAATGGAAGAGAAGCGCAGCAAGCCTGTCCTCTTCCTTGGAGCAGACAAAATAACAATTATGATAACACCAAAGGCTGTGTTTTGCAATTATAATATTTATATCTAGACATGAAAGAGCAGTGGCAAAATGTTCTAATAAAATTTGATCCTTGAAGCAAAGAGGTTGATAATTCTGTGGGAGAAACTTTGAGGAACATAGCTGATAAATGTAAGACAGTGGTCATGTAGCCTCATGTATTTCATTGAATCCTAAAATTTCCTACAAGATATTCAGTTTATCTGTCTTGCCTAAAAATTCTTCAAGGAAAATGGTATCATTCTGTATGTTCATGTGCAAATTAAGCTGCAGGAGCAGGTTTGCCAATTAGGAAATTGGTACAGTGTCTGATAGGCACTTGATCTTGTCTTCACTACAGAAAGTTTAAGGACAAAATTCCAATGTGTCTACTCCTATTTTTAACTGTCATTCAGATGTTTAAAATTCAAACAGCACAGCAGGTGTTTCCAGAATAAGACGAAACAAGGAAAAAGAAAATTGCTACACAGACAGTATTTCCTTGTACTTATGCCAGTTGGCAATGTAGATACTGTGTTAGACTGACATTGATTAAATCACTCTCTTGGGCAGAACCTTTGATATTTTGTACTTTCTGTATCTCTCTTAACTGTGAAAACTTATGTGTTAGACTTGCTTCTATTATCTTTCTTTTGAGAGAATTTCTAATTCGTTTGCAGCACTATCAGCTTTTCAAGGTTCATGTTTGCCTTTATATTCAGCCATTGGTGACATACTGCAGTAGAGAATTGAGGATAAATAGCATGCCCTAGTACTGAAGTGCCTAAACACACATTTTATTTCAGAAATTCTGTTACTCTCTCTGCAGTCTTTTTATTCAGTTCTGAGAAGAGCCTCCTCCAAGCTAATTTCTGTTTGCACAAATTTGTTTTGTACAATACAGAATGTGTTGTATTTCTCTGCGTTATGGCTTTCCCCTCAAGGACCCCCTGAAACCAGAAGCCTAAAACCTATAGGGCTTGACCCTTCATTCCTTTCTTGACCTGGTAGGCTGAGCCCCAGCTATCTTTTTGGCCAGGAGACTAGAAAAGGCCCTGGTCTCCTTTGTTCTCTCTCTTGTCCCCCATGGACATCCATCCAGAATAAAGCCTGGAAAAGATATGGGGTAAGGGCCTCTTTTGAATCTTTTGTCTTGTTCCTGGAATATTCCTCCCAAGGACTGAGCTAGCCTAACAGCCCCAGGGGCTGCAGGGGAGGCAATATTTCAAGAATGTTCTTGAGAAAAATATTTATCCAAAGTGTGCTCCTCTGAAGAACCAAATCATTCAAGAAGCTAGCATGGTTAATGCAAAAGCAGGTTAGGATACATGCAATTGCAGTCATAATGCAAACACACATCTTGGTTTTATGTATAGGACCTTAAGCTCTGCATTTTGCCGGGTCATAGGTTCTGCTTGAATGACAAAGTGATTAAGTGATGAGAGGATACTCTTTGAATTATTTATTCTTTTCTTTTTTATTTTTTTTTTAATTCAACAGAGTAGTTATTCTTCCTGTGAATACTGGGTGAGTGAGTATTGTTCATTAGGCTTTGAGTAGAAGTTTTTTGGATCCATATATTTCATTTGTGTATTATTCACTATTTTTTCACTCACTATTCTCTTTCAAATAAATTTATCAGGCAGTAAAAGAACAGAAACAGCATAAGATCAGTTGAACTGCACAGCCAATGTAAGCTATCTGTCATCTCTGTATAACACATTCAGAACACTGAGAAAATACTTATGAATTCTAATTATGCTAACATCCAATCTGCATGCCTCATAAATGTTTCTCAAATTAATGAAAAACCAACATTTGTCAAACTTTCCTTTGATGAGTGTTATTCAGCTTGTACTCATTTCTTCTCCAGCATGTGATTTTTTCTTGCTTGTCAAGGGAAAAGGAAATAGCTATAAGATCTGAACCAAATAACTGAGGATGCAAGAGGATCTTGTTATATAACTGCAATTTAACATCAATATTGGTAGGTCATTTTGGATTCATTTTCAGTCAACACACGATGTCTTTATGGACCAAAATACTTGTGTTTAAACAATTTATATATGAAGTATCTTTTTAAAAGCAAACATACACTGACATTATGTAGATTTTAGTTACTTCTAGGCATACAAGAATTTTTAAGAAAGCTAGTAAGGAGATTCTTGTTGTTTAGTTTGTACTGAGTTAATTTACTTCTAAATAACCTGTCTTTTGTGGTTTTTTTGTGGCAGAAAAAATTGCTTCAGATGGCAAGTACGAGTCATCTCTGAGCCTTCATAATTGGAACGTCAACCCAACTTTTGCACCCCAGACACTATTACTCCTGTCTGGTGTCATCGGTTTAAAGTACCGTGGGATCCACCACAGTTTGCAGAAGATTCTGGTAAAAGAAAGACTTAGATGTGCTTGACAGTATGATGTGGCCAGTATATACTATGGAAAATGACTTTGGAATGGGATAATGAAAATACAAAGATCTAAACTGCAGAAAGATTTTTTGTTCTTCTTTCGATCTTTTTTTTTTTCAGTCATTTATTGCTAGCTATCTGTTATCTGTTTAAAAAGGAAAACGGGAAAGAGATGGGCAAATAACCTTAATCTACTACCATACTGAAGATGATTACCTTTTCTTCAGTTTAAAATGCTAGTCAGTAATTTGCTTATGTAGGTGTATTGCAAAGCCTTGCTGATAGAATTTTTTCATTGAAGATATGTTAAAAGGCAAATATTCTACAGTATTTTTTTCAGATTTCCACAGAAAAAGTGTTTTAGGAGATCAGTTTGTTTGGTTTTATTTCTTAGCACCTGATGTATTTGTCATGCAAAATTCAATCAATAATCATCCAACATGCATTTGGTATTCACTCTGTACCATTGTTCTTTATTATTATTTCAATACAGAAAACAACTCCTTCTGTGTTTAGTGGCAGAGGATTTTAGTCTGTCTCTAAGTACATTTATACATGCTGAAAAGTAGCTAAAGGAAAAGCAAATCCTTAGTCATTCTGGTGTCACAGCAGCACCAGAAATGAAAATGAATGGGCTACAACTAGATTGCTGCAGTGGAAAGCAGATGAATAAAACTTAACTGGATACTTTATGAAGACTGGGGCATTCATTTATTTATCTGTAAAAGTATCACAGTACAAAATGCATCTAGAGAGATGCAAAAAAAAAAAAAAACAACAACAAAAAACCCCAAAATCTGTGTATGTCCTTGATGACCTATTGGGCAGTATGTTTTCTTTAACTCTTTCAGTATATGACAACACAGTAATTTTTATACTTAGCTATTCATACTCAGTTATTCATCACATTCATGAAAAATGTGACAGCAGCAAAGCAATTTTTTTCTGTAAGAATCATGCAGGATCAAGGAAGATGGCAGATGAAGTGGGATTTTTTTGTGGAAACTCACCCTATCTAAATACAGAAGCACAATTTTTATGGTGTAAAAACACAGAGGAATGAACAGGACTATTAGGATCACCAGACAGAGGAGATATTGGCCTTCTGACATCTGGCTTTTTCAATGCAACCCACTGTTAGAAGGATCCCTGCTGCTTTATCTATAGAAAATAAACACTTCATATGAATTTATAAAGATTTTAGCTTGCCTGCTCTAAAAGCCTCTTTCTGCACCATACCATCCTCTTCCTCGGCTAAAACAAGTCAATCAATTCAAGTAGGGATTAAGGACAGAAAAACAGGTTAAGGATGTTTATCAGAGCTGAGTTGGCAGTGAAACTCAAATGTGATGCCTAGAAAAGCAACAAATTTGCTAAACTGAATTTTGTAGTCATCTGAAACTGATAAAGGTAAGTGACTGAGGTTACTTTGGAATACTTCTTGGCAAGATTTTTCTGATTTTTATAGTACGTATTAAAGAAAATAACAGCAGTTATTTTTCAGCTCTGGAATTATCAGCAGCTCTTTTCCAGCTCTAAAGTTATAGACTTGTTTATCAGGAGAGCTATATGCAAAAGTGAAACATATCAAATGTTTCTTCTCCTGAAAATAGTTATGTAATAAGGATGTCCTTCAAATATCTTCTGAACTAGGACTCCTGAGCTATTCATTCATACCAAAGCCTAGTTCCAAACTGAGAAGAAGGGAATATGTAATATTAAGATCAATTCAGAATACAGAATTCAAATAAAGAGCTGAGGAGTAGAAATTAAAAAGCAGGAAAATCAACTTTATGTACCTATTGAAATTTTGCAAACCAGCTCTTCATCACAGGATGGTTTCCTGTGGCATACTGCCGTTGCTTCATAAGACCTAATTTTACATCCTTCTAGGAGGTATAGAAAGATCAGGAAACATCTTCCTGCAGCATCTGGAACAGTGACGTGGTGCCGGACTCTCCCCAGCCAGCTCCCAGCACCGGGCCAAGAGTGGGCTGTTTACAGAGAGCAGCACAATCTGGGATACAGCTGTAGGGCTTTTGCTCTGTGGCACAGGCTGTCAGGCATCGAGGGCAGGAGCAAAAACAAAGACGAGGTTGTCTATGTGCTTTTCAAAGTGGTTTATCCCAAGGAAAGGTTAGGGATAAAAGACCAGGAATTGGGGTGTGCAAGAACTTATAAACAGGGGAGGTCTCAGGGGGAGGGCAAAATTCTTGACAGATAGGGAAAACAGGGGAGGATTACAGGGCCGGATTGACAATATACAAACCAATGGGGAACACAAGGGGAGGGGAACAGATAAAACAAACCAGTGGGACTTCAAATATTAGGGGATTTCCAAGGGGATTTCCAAAGCAGGTACCATGTGGGATTGACAACTCAGAAGGAGGAGGAACAGAGAACATTATATAACAAGGGATAGGCCTTAGGGAAGATAGACAGTTGGGGGGAGAGGATATAACTTAGGCTGAACCAGCAAAGTAGGGGGGGAACAGAAGAGACTATTAGGGGCAAAAACACATCACAGCATCTCTCCCTTTCTTGTTTAGAAAGAGAGGAGGGGAGTTTGGGGAAAGGAATAAATTATTTATATAAGCAGAGGAGTAAGGACTGCAAAGAGTGGGATAGGGTGCCACTAGCCAGTGGTACTACCCTCAAGAATGACTCTGACCTTGATAACCAGCATTTACTACTAAGAAGGCCATTCTACCTTACGTCAAATTGTAAAAGCTTAGATGGGGGAAGGTGTTTCTAAGTAGACTGATGTCAAAAGATTAAAGGAGACCTCATAATTAGCACACTTTCAGTGTGTACAGAAAATTGAATTTTTATAATGGTTTCAGTGCTTTTCTCTTTTCTCTTGGTGATTTCCAGTGAAATGAGACATACTTGGACTGATACTGATATTCCCAGTCCAAGATTTATCTGAGGAGTTTCCCAGAAGAGTGGAAATATAGCTACCTGTTATCTGGGTAATAGTCGCCTTCTGCCTAGCATGTTTAACTAATCCTAAGTGTAAATTCTTTTGAGAAAATACTATGTATATTGGCTAATATAAAATCATTTGCTGGGAGATGAATCTCTGGACATAGTGTATTAATTTTGTAACCAGGAAATGAATACCACCTAGCCCAAAAACACAAAAGAAACCTTTGAAGAGCTGCTCACTATTGCAATGTAATATTAGAATCCATATGTATAAATAATCCTTCCCATGATCCCATAATTTCCCAACTGATTGCAAGGAACTAAGTCAACTCCTTCAGACAAGACAAGCTTAGAGTATGTTTACAGATAAACAGCGGTCTTGGACCCATCCAAATTGTTTCTCCAGCTGCTGGTGTTAGTTTTCGATTTGCTACTGGTAAGGAAGCCTAGAAAAAACTCTTTTTGGGAAGTGATGGGGAATGGATGGGAAAGAGGGCAAGAAAAAACTGACCACCTTGCAGGTGTTGGTTCACAGTCACAGAGGTACATGCATATGCACAACCACAGGTTCTCACTGATCAAAGTAGGGGTGCAGTCCCTGCTCCTTTTTCTGTAGCAGGACCTATACTGAGTGGACAAGGGGTAACAGTTTTAAATTAAAAGAGGGTAGATTCAGAGTAGATATGAGGAAGAAATTTTTATTATCAGTGTGGTGCAACACCTGCACAGGTTGCCCAGATAGGGTGTAGGTGCCTAGTCCCTGGAAACAGGTTGGGTTGGATGGGTCTCTGAACAACCAGGCCTAGTTGAAGGTGTCCTTGCTTATTGTGGGTGGGTTTTGCTGCAAAACAAAAATGGAAGGTGAAAAATCTCCTTTATTTTTTTACTGCTTTTGATCCCTCTTCATTCTACATTTTTTTATAGTGTCATTGATTTAAGTATGTATGTAACATCAATTATCTTAGAGGAAATGATGAGCAGATTTTTAATCATCTGACTTTGCCTTTTTACTTCTTGGTTACAAAATTCCCCCCCTTGTTTCTGCATCCCTAAATCAGCATTGTTCAAAAAGAAAAAAATGGGAGAAAAAAGTTATTTATTTGTGCCTGGCAAAGATTGAAGTGTTCAAACATTTTAAGAAAACATTTGAATACAAAACTGTGACCCTCCATTAAGCCTCACACAAGATAATTGTGGAGAGTGAATATTACTCTGACTACATGGACTGATACTTTAAAGATTTTTTTATATGCTATTTCCCTTTTTTTTGCAAAAACAAGTTTTGATGAAAAGCAGATGTAGATCTGCAACAGAAAGGAAGCGAGAAATTACATGTCAGTCATAAATGGAAAGAATACCAAGCCCATCAATTTTATACAGTTATGTACATAAAGATAGCTGAAGATGTGTGCCGTAGTATGGAAAATTATCCATATCTTGAGTTCTACAATAATAAAAAAACTAAAATCAGCAAGTTTCTTAATTACAGTTTCTGCTTTTCCAAATGATTGTCTAAAATTTTTAGATTAAGAAGGAAAGAACTAAATACTTTTCTGAATTTCTCTAGGGGAAAAAGAATGGCAGGACTAAGATTCCCAGTTGTCATCTGCCTTTTCTGAGAAAAAAAAGAAAATAAAGGCAAAAGGGAAAACAAAATTTGAGATTAAAATTAGCAGTGCATACAGAAAGACGTGACAATATAGTTGAAACAAACATAGGACTTCCAAGAGAAGAGAGGATAAAAATTCAATTCCTCCATGAAAAAACTGTAGCCAGGCAAAATTAGGTGTTCCTCAGCTTAGAGAGTTCCAGGTTCAGTCCCCATTAAACTGGTTTCCAGTGAGAGGTAACCTTAAGTAGTTGATGTGATTCTATGATCCCTCCTGTTCACAAGCTTAAGAGATAAAATAGAACAAACTGATGACCAAAGAGATGAATGCCCTGTAATAACTATATCTGTGTATTCATTTGCAAATATCTGATTAACCAAGGTACAAATGGAAAGGTTTATTTCAATGAGTTTGAATGGGAGTTTCCATGAAGACATGAGACATATCAAATTTTCTTTTATTGCTGTAACGGATCCAGCCAATGTGAAAACTTAAACTATATTGTCAGGCAAAATGCTAGCCAAGATATTTCCTAATACATGAAAAACAGTCCTTTGAAGATCCATTTGAAACTCTGTGGAGAGATGAGACAACTTCAGGCAGCAAGGCAATTAGATACATGCAGTATTTTTACAATAGTACCACGCTGTTTACAGAGACTGAAAACTAATGTTCAGTAGCTATTATTTTTCTGGTTAAGTTGCAGTGTTTATCTTTTTTTTCTAACATAAAGAGCATAGATGAGGATCACTAATAGGACAGCACAGAAATGTCTTTGAAGTGGTTTAATCTTCATCTCCTTGTGACCTCTGTTTTTATGGCAGAATGGGCCACAGTAGTGCCATGTAATTCCATTAGCCATCCTTTCTAAGCTGAATAAAATAAAATTATATAAAAAAGGGGTGGAAATATCACCCTGTTATTTAATGTTCTTGTGAGGGGTGTATCAGATGTAAAATCAGAGCAAAAAAAAAAAAAGAAAAATCACAGAATATTCTGAGTTGGTAGGGGTGCCCGAGGATCATCAAGCCCAACTCTGAACTGTAAGGCTCATTCAGGGATTGAACTCACAGTCTTGGTATTACAAGTATACTGCTCTGCCCAACTGATCCAAGGCAGTTCATATAATGAGCTGCACCTCAGGAATTTAACAGAAGCGTTTTTCTGGTTCTCTGGAACAGAAAAAAGTATTGTTTTGCCAAAGACTTACGTACCTGTTTGTCCTGATTGAGTTAACTGCTGAAATAAGAGAAAGGTCAAAGATTCCAAGAAAAAATCTGATTTTTTTACTCATTTGCTTTAAACCACTGTGCAGTCAGATGTACTTGCATGACTACATTATGTCCAAAAGAAAGCCTGTAGTCAGTTTCTCTTCACATAAAGTCGTAAATAGTTCTGTTTTATGAGGCACTCTTTTCTTATCACTCATGTGCCCATGAACTACTAACCAGATTTTTGTGGATAATCTCTGTTAAATATTAAGATGATTAGAAAAGTGTGATACCTGTATTAAGGTGTGCCTAAATTAGCTCAGACTTAGTAAAATTAATAAGGTTTTCTGGAACTCACCATTGTACCATGCACACATTTGAGATTTTTACTGAGTGGAAGATTTTGTAATGAGTCTACACTATTCTTGTGCCTATCAGTATATCTTTGTCTGTACATAAAGCTGATACACATATTGAATAGTTCATTGTTCTGCACCTTGTTACCTAATTGTTATCTAATGCCATAGTGATTGCTGTGTTTGTCTTGGAACACCTCTGTATTTTTGTTCATTGACAAACGAATTTAAAGATGCATCTTTTGTTCATTCTTCACTTTTGATATTGTGGCAGCTGCCGTCGCTGTTAAGCGGCTCTGTCAGTTTTTTCAGGCAGATATAATAAGAACCTGATGGGATAAATAAAGCCATACTTTTCAGCTGGAGCTAGTCTCTGATCAGGGAATACGCTGTGAAAATGCTTGAGAAACGTCCGTCTTCTGAAGAAGAAATCAAATGCAGCCTTCAAAGCTGATGGGATAAAAAAGCCAGAATCAGGAAAACAGGCAGAAGATGGAATTTATGAAAACTTAACGAGTATATGTATTTCAAATGATAATGAGCATGGAGAATAACGTTTGGACTGATAACAATATTCCTAGCAGCCTTGAAGCAGTTCTTCATAAATACAAACATTTTCATGGTTTCTGAGAATCTTCACAAAATTGCATAAGATATATTTTTAAAACAGTTACACAGCCCAGAAGCAGGACACATGCACACATGCGCATCCATTTTCTTTTCACTTTTGTGGTTCTACACAGTGGGGAACACTGAATAATTCTATTCAGTCTGAGTCAGTTTGCATTTCACAATATAAACTCTAACATACAGACAGATGTCATTCTTACTTTCTTGTATTCACTGTATAGAGAGAGTTACAAGTTGTACATTTGCAGAGGGATCAAACAGTGTTGTAAGTTGTGCATATTTACCTGCTAAAAAATATCTTATACCAGGCAGAATGGTTACCTGGCAGTACACAGAAGTGCAAGTGTCTCTACTGCCTGAAGCTTTTCCTAATGTTGACCTAAAGACAAACTCACAAGCATTGACTGAACCAGTAGAAGGGGCCTTAGCACTTACAACTGATACTTTAACATACAAAAGATTGAGTGATATTGGTGGACTTTGAACTGTAACTAGAAATACATATTTCATTAGCTTAATCAGTTAATATAGGTCATATTTTGAAAAGTTAGCCAAAATATTAACTTTTATTAGTTGTGTCTTGCTATTAATGTCTACTATATCTGCAGTTTTATGAATGTTGCTGTATTGAGTGTACATCAGTAATCAATACAAGCAGCAATGTTTTGCTCCTTAAATTATCTGTGATGCTGGTATTTTTCCTCTTCTGTTTTCTAGGATTTAGCTTATATCCAACTACACATACTTTTTCCACAGCCAGGGCTCCCCCAACTGCTGTGCCTCTCATAAACATAGATACAGATTATGAAACGGTCCCAGGAATGTGGATCAGACAAGTCCTGTGCCTGTCATACCTTTAAAAGATCCAAAATAGGAGTTAGATGAATCAGCCATTAGCTCTTTTGGTTTTTTATAGGCACTGCAATACAAAGGGCTGTTAAATACAGAGTACTGTTTCTGAAGCCTTTTACAGATGAACATTTTACCCTTTTTCTTATGTATTGGGATCTTAGGTTTTGAATTCTACTAGTAGATGATCTGCAAGAGGTCAGCTTGTCTACCAAGAGAAGTGGCAGGTTCCTCAGATTCTGGAGGTATATAATGATGTTTCATTTCCTGTGCTTAAATCCTACATTTGACCTTTGGAAAGATAGTTGCACTTTCCTAGTGTAGGTCTCAATTTTTCAAAATTTCTATTTGGTTGCTAATAAAAATAAAGTTAAAAGGTTAGGAAAGCAATTCCTGTCATTTTATTATAAACCTGGATTACACTGCATATTGTTACTCAGTTATCTGAGGAATCTGTAAAGGTCTTACAGGAAAAATTACATTTATGACTTCACAGGGACTCTTGCTGAGTACTGAGAAATAGAATACCAATATATCTAATAGATATGCAAGTGAAAACATTGCCTAAGCAGTTTCTCTTTAATATTTTGATTTTCTACAGCTACTCTGCATTGCTGTTCCCTCATGGTACCACTTCGGTAAACAGAAAGAAATGTACAATGTTGATAAGACTGAGTATACAGGGAAGACTAAAAAAGGAAATGTACACATCAACTTTTCTATAAATCCTCAGGAAAGCAGATGACCATCATAACCTTGACTGTACCCATTTTCTTTCGAGCCATTATTCTGTGTGTTTGCAGAACTAGACTTGCAACTGATAGAACTGATAGAATCTCTTTAGAGATGCAACTTTAACATTTAGACAATCTGCTGATGTGTTGCAACTCAGTAAAACCTACGATCTTAATTGTATATCTGATGTAACCTTAGAGTAAGAGAAGAAAAATCACCAGGGCAAAACATTTCATGGAGAGATGAACTCTATGCTTTCAATTCAACTGAAAAGCCATTTTAAGGAACTCAGAAACAAAACAGGAATAAAACCCCAATAACGCTAAGTAAACTGATCACAGGATATTTTCAATCTATATTTAATGTAATCATGTTTGTAATCACTTGACATTCATGACCCTAATAGGCATAGGAAAATTCTTCCTACTATTTCTATTGAAGTCTTCCCTGAAGTAGTTGTATTGATGTCAGCTGCAAGACAACTCAGTGAAGTGATGAGATAGCCATGAAACAACTAATCTGAAAGGTCAGATCCAGGAAACTCAAGCCTTTGGTTTGATAGCTCTAGTTTGGCTGATGTGTAATACCTAATCAATAACCTTCTGCAAGGATAAAAAAAATAAAGGTTTTCAACCTTAAATTGTAATCACATTACCAAGTGCAGATACCACTAGAATAAACATGCAATACCTTTTTTAAAAAGTAATCTTGGTTCATTTTCATATACCAAGCAAATTTTATGCATACAGATCACTTTTCTGTACTGCTTTGCTCCTAGAAATGTGAAAATTTCCTTTGCACATGGAAATTGTCACCATAACAGCTTATTGTAATTGCTGACTTTGGCTCTAGCATAGAAAGTAGTAAAATGCAGGCCTAGCTGGGAGTGTGAAGATACCAAGTATGTGTATTCACAAATGGAATCAGGCAGGAAAGCAAATCATCCTTTTAATTAATCTCCTAGGTATTCAGTGATTGTAGTATACCTTTTATGTTTGTAAGCATTAAATTTACATGACCTTCAAAATAAAGCACACTTCCTGCTTCAGAAATGCTACATTTTCATTTTCAAGTTTGACAGGTATACTGGGACAGGCAGTCTCTAAGTTTTGAATTGTCATCTTCTAGCTCTGCCATCGGGTTCACAAAACAGCTATCTGGAACTAGAAATCTGAGCTCTGATTTTCAATGATTATATATATATATATATTCTTAAATACACAAAGTTTGTTATAGGCTGTAAAGTTCCATGATTTGCTTCTCTAAAGAAATTTTTCATTAAACTAAAAAAACTTTAAAGAAATATTAATCTCTATAACCTGTGGAATTCAAATATTAAGAATGTGACTTCGTCTTAAAATAAATTGTCCATTTACCCATTCCTTGTCTCTGTAGCCAGAAGACCTTTATACTACAATTTACCAATGAACATATTCAAACAAGGAATGGCATGTTTTAAGTAATCTGAAACTGAGAGTAACTCATTTTCTCCACTAGTTGAAAAACACCCTTTAAAGTGGATTTTTATGGACAACTCACCAAAATTACTGTAATAAATGCTATGTAATTTCTTCACAATTAGTTTATAGAAAATAACCTGGCAATTAGTTTATAGAAAATACTGACTTTCAAAAAGCTGAAAAATATAGATGCAACATAATTTATATATATATGTGTGTGTTTTGAAAAAGAATGTATTTATAGTTTTACAAATAATGATATCTACTTACAGGAAGACTGAGATATACAAGCTGAAGATGTCTAAAACAATGTCTCAGTTCTCTACTTTTCATGATTTTGAAATTTGATGTAAATTATGAATATGTATAAACTCTTTTTTATCTTTAGCCATTCATAAAAAAGTAATGAGTTAATTTCCAGCTTTGATTAAACAATAGTATGCTAAACAAATATATTGTTCTAAGCAGTAATTATTATGTAAACAAAGAAATGTCACCTCTTGACTAGTTACCGTACTTATTTATTTACATTGCCTTACTTAAAATGCCTTACTTATTTGCATTGTCTTACTTAAAATGATTATTCTGCATGTAACCACAGGCATTTACATCAACACGCATAACTTCTGTTTATATCAGAGACCTGTGTAAATGAAAGAAATCCAAAAGTCTTTTGTGGGAAAAAAAACCCTAAAAACTACTTAAATATAGCTCAAAGATTCTTTTGTGGTATCTCCAGCATATCTAGGGAGAAAATGTTAAAGACATTTTCCAGATGCTCTGGTTTCTGCTTTAGCAGGCCTATTTTTTGCTGGGGCCAAATTTCTGCATCACCAGTAAGAGCGACCTTCCGTAACAGAGGCTGGTTTGTAAAACCCGCTGTGCACCTCTCGGGAGTGCCCCCACTGTGGGTCACACCAGCACTAGAGCTGGGGTTTGGACTGTGCGTGTTCAAGGATTCCTTTGCTTGGGCTTGCTTAGTGCCTGCCATGAAGCACCAGTTGGATAGAAACAAAACAGTTAACATTCAGCTTAGCTGAAAATTGTAGATCCTATTTCTAGTGTATAGACTAGCCTTCGACACATTCATCCATTTCCTGCAGGTGCAGGAACAATTGAGAAGCTGCAGTCATGCCAACCGCAGTGTAGTGTCTCTGAGCAGCACACACCCAAATGCAACTGCTTAGACTGGTATTAATGGCCCTCTGTTTTGTGAAGTCATGCAAAACCAACAGTATATTCATGATTTTGAACTTATTAAAATTAAGACTAGGGTAATATTTAAGAACTGTTTCCTCAGGTGAGTTCAACCATGTGCATACATACACTTCATTTGGAACAACACTTCCTTCGTCCACTTAGAGATTAGCTACATTCAAGAACTGCAATTTATTGACAAAATGTGGCGATCCATAAATTGAATTTTACAATGAATGTTTGTCTTGAGACACAGCAAAGAGAGTACTTACTAACTTCTAGCCTGTAACCCGTTCTGGTTTTTTTCTGTGAGTGCTTTTGACAGGTACAATATTGAGCCTGTAGTGATAAAATTTTGTCAATAAATGCATAATGTTTTACACAGTGCAAACTTGTTTTTCTGTCTCTATCCATTGTATAAAGAGAATTCTTGTTTAAAAAGCCCTAAATCAGTGTGTTTGAATAAAATAACACAGAAAAATTATTTTATTGGATTGATATATTGACATGCTCTATTCCTTAGTTATTCAAAGCTTGGTAACAAGTTAGAAGATTCAATAACACAAAGGCAAGCCTTGACAAGTAAAACAAATTCATTCCATACTGCTAACATTTCAGAAGTCTGAAATGCCCACAGGGGCTCTTTTGTCTCCCATTTATTCAAGGACTCACATATTTCTGTATCATGCAGTAAATACTGTGGTAAATGAGATACACTGAAGGTCAGAAAGAATTGAGTTCCAGGTCTAAGCCTTACTAGTGCAACCATGTAGATATGACTGATTTTTTGTTTATTCTGGAAACACTATAGCCAAGCCCGCCAGCATTTCACAGGAAAAGAAATGATAACATACTTTTATTGTGATATGTTCCATGTACTGTCAGGTACATGCTGGGACAGTTTTATTTGTTTGTTTTTAAAATATATATTATTTTGTTAAATATATTCTGTTATATCCAGACAAATATCCAATAATGTCACAAATGTCTTTAAAGGAGCATGATATCAGGTTTTATTTGATCTCCATTTTCTTATCTGGTATTTTGTCATTGGCAAGACTATCACTATCCCAGTTTATTTCCACTATTGAAGTGTTCAGGCCTGAACCTTGCCAGCTGAGTTCTTATCTGATTATCAGGGCTTGAAGTGTTTTTTTTGAATGTTAGTAATTTATTTCACTGGGGACAGAGCTTCCAAGTTGTGAATCTTCCTATATATTTGAGTCCTACAGAGGTAAGTTATCTCCAGCTTGGCTGACTGTCAAATTGAGAAAACATTTAGTGAGTTTGAGGCAAAACAGCCCTTCTTCAGGATGTAAACCGATTTCCCATGACTGTTACAGCTCATTGATCTTGTCATGTAATTGTTTTGCTGTTAGTTTCTACAGTGTAATTGCATAAAGGAATTAGGAGATATTTTTCATGATTTTGAAGAGAAAGCTACTTTTTCACAAGTTTTTTTGCTAGTTTAGAAAAACATTTCTGTTTAGCATTCTCTTTTCCCTGTATTCCCTTTTTCACCACCTGTCACTTCAATTTCTATGTGAACTGTACTGGTCTGTTGTAATGAGCTATTGCTTTTTTAATACATATATTTTTATTAATGCCTGCAAAATTAAAGCATAAAATATATAGAAAAATCATTTTAGGAGAAGTACTAGAGCATTCAGTGCAGGTGAGGGAAGGCTCACATAATTAAAATATTTGAGTGGGAAAATTTTACAGACACATTTTAACCTGTATAGGATTAGCTGAGTGGAAATAAAAAATAAACATGCCATGAAGTTGATTAATACTTTCTTTCTCTCTTTCCTTGTTATCAAGAAAGCATTAACAGTAGGATTTATACAATGTTGTATTTAGATCATTTTCTGTAGGTAAAACTTTTTTTTCACACATGATTTGATTTATTTGGAGGTTTTTTTGAACAAGAATGGGAGGTACAGACTTCTTTCTGGCCTAATTAAATAGTCGTCATAAAAAGGTAGAACAAAGAGTAAGACAGATAACAAGTAAATTTTACATTCCTTCAGATGACAGGAACCCTGCTTTCATGCATTGTTGGATAGGCCCTAGACAGACCTTCCCATGGTAAACTGGCCTGGGGAGGAAAGTTCCTCCTTTCTGGTTATTTGATCTATTACGTGATTTTCTTACAATAAAAAAAGTTTATCAAATAACTTCTACTGCCAAAAAAACCCAGCAAAAACATACATAAGAACGTCCTATTGCACTGTCACATAGACAAGGCCACAGAGGCATCATGAATGCAGCTTCCAAGTGGGTGATGATTTCGGGCTCCTCTGTTCCAGTGAACTTCCTGACCTTGTCCTGCAGCAGGGAATTTGTGCAGCATAAGGCAGCCTGAGGGCCAGGCTGGGCACAGTACAAAACAGTAAAATGTTCAGTTGTCAACCTGTCAGAATCACTACATCTCACCCCCTTCATCAGCACACAGTTTACCTCTCTTAAAATATTATCATTGCAAAAAAGGGGATTTTCAAGCTCGATGGACATGATTCAATAGCTTATACCTGGCCTATTTAAATTCTCTTACTGCTTGAATACAAGGTCTTCTAAAAAGCTCCCAGTAGTCTGGTAGAGTCTGATCTTTGCCTATTATATTGTGTATTGAAAAAAAAGCATAGGTTTTACTAAAATTTTATGTGGTACGGGACAAAACCCAAATTCTTTCTATAGATTCATTATAAATAGACTGAATGCTATGATAATAAGAACTGATTCATGATTCTAAGGTCAAGAGACTCAATACTGAAGTTCTTTATCAAACAACTTCTTACTAAAATTAGTGATACAAATAAACCTGGAGAACAAGAATTAAAAATTATTCAACACCTTAAAAGGGATACCACAATTTTTTTTTCAAACACATATCTGAAATTAAAATACTTACAGCAGTGACTTTTTGCCACTGAATTTTGTTCATGCTCTGTTATTTTGTTTTACTTTGTATTTCTTCTAGCCAGTCACTTCCAGTCTCCTGTCCTAAAGACCTATTGTCTTTACAACCATTTTCATTATTCTTACTATAACTTGTAAACAGGATGTTCTGCTCAAACAGCAGTTTTGTAATATTCACTGCCATCTACAAGTTTTAGCAGATTTGACACAGCCCACCAAATGCATACGTTTGAGTAAAAATAACACAGGATCATGGAAGTTTGATTATAGTGGGTGAAATCAGTTAAAGTGTGCAAGGTAGTGGTGCTGTAAAATCACTAAGCTCTGCAGTAATAGAAATACTGTCTGATATATGGAAAAAGACAGTCCAGTTGTAAGCAGATTGGCAAGATAGGGAAAGAGTAATTAAAAATGAAATAGGAAATTTCCAGACACCTTCTTTTCTAAATAACTCATGGAGGAAATCTAAATTATGATTAATGACTAGGTGTAGCAATAGCTGCCACAGACGTCACATTCTGCTGCTTCTTCTTCAGTGGCAGAAGTATGCAGAGCAGGAAACTGTGCAAGCAGATGAGTGGAATTGAGTGTCTACACTGTGCCTGGTGCTGGAGTAGCTAATGACAAAGTGGGAATTGACAAGATAGTGTATTTACTGCCTTGGCTCTTAGAAATGTGGGAGAAAAAGTTTCATCTTGGTGGAAGAAATACCTTAACTTCCAAATTCTGAAATAAATTAAGGAAACTGTGAAGTTACAAGAAATTATAACTTGTAAGTCTAGCTTATCTTCTTAGTTTAAGTCATGCAAATTAGGACTATCTCTGCTGAAGATAATGGAATAACAATCACTGTGTCTGGGAAAGGAATCTGGATCCCTATTCTAGGACCCAGACTTTGTCAAATCAAAATGCTCAAAAGAGCTAAAATATGTGTGTGGGGTAAGTAAAAAAGAATATTAGTAGTTATATGTCTTCTGAAATATTACTTCAAAGATATCCAGCAGTGTGTTAATTGCTTTTCTTGGCAAACCTGTAATTCTATCTTTTCCGTGTATTAAACATCGAAGTGTAAATGCAGTACTTAAAGCCATTCTGTTCTGAATCATCAGTTATTTCTTGAACCAGATATATCCAATTGGCATATCCAAAATTTTTTACTCAAAACCCCATTGATTACTTCATATAGGAAATGAACTACTGGAATTAATGTAAGTGCTGCATATGCTAATTGAAATTCCAGTACTATAAAACTGATAGTGATATCATGACAGGAATTCTGAATGATGGGTACCTGATGAAGCTGGGTACTTTTCCTTCTAAAAGTAGGAGAAGTAAGGAATGGAAAATATTCTTGAGAACTTGGTGAACAAAAGTCAACTGACATTTCAGTCCCCAAAGTTTCACAAAACATATAAGGAATGCTAGGTGTGTAGAGCACATTTTGGGTTTTGCACTGTTGGAATTTCAATTTTCCAATATGTTAGCCTGTCTTTTAAATGTTTTTATATGCTTCAGTGATCCACTATGTATCCTTCAATAAAATTATAAAGTATACTGAGAAATTAATAAAGGAAAAGGAAAAAAGTTAAGATAGGAAAATAGATAAGAAAGTTAAAATAGCAGATTATGAAGAAGCGATAAGAGATTACTTTGAATAAATAAATACAAAGAAGATTACATCAGCAAGAGACAGATAGGAAGCAGTAGATGCAAAACATCAAGATATATACAGAGGTTTCAGATACATTTGATTATTTTTTAATCAATCAACTTTCTCCTCCCAAGTACCAGAAGAGAAGGAAGTGATGTCCAAAGTCAGCTGTAACCCTGTGACTTTTTTATGCCTGTAAACTAAGTAGTGCTAACGTCCTTTACTTGTCCTGAAGCCAATTGACATAGTCTAGTGTAGGTTCTCTTATTCCCTAGGAGAGGCTAGTCTTTTGAGCAATAGTCACTGTTTCAGTCTAAGCTCTGGATGATGCCTCAGTTTTGGGGGGAAAATACTTAATCCACAGAACAGCAAGATGGCCAGTTCAGCTGTAGACCTTGAATGTTTTGTGTAGATGTAGTGCCTATCTTTAATCATTAAATCCCCTGCCAAATGCACTTTACCATTACTTGAACATGAATTATACTGTGGCTGATTTTTATTTCAGAGCAATTTCTTTAATTTCTTCCTTGCTATAATGCTCCCGAAAAGTTGCTTGGCAGCTGAAATTAGCCATTTACTAATATGAAATCTAGTGCCCTAAAATCCAGACTTGTGACTTAGTTTTCTATTTTTATTGAAATATGCTAAGAAGAAAAAATTATTAATAAATTAGAAGGAAACCATGAAAAATAATGTTAGCTATGAAAATAGTTATAACAAATCTGTAGTGAGAAAGGAGTGGCAAAGGGCTAAATGACTTAAAAATATCAGGATATTTAAACATGGATAATATTTTAGCAAAGGTATAAGTTAAAATCCTGACACACACAAAATTGATTGTGTTCTTTCTTATGCGTAGTCCACACACACATGGTTTCTCTAGAAAAACTGGATTGTCTTGGATTTTTTTTGTTGTTGTTGTTTTGAAGTCATCAAAAATACATACTCAGACTTCATACATAAAGAGTTATCAATATCAGAAACAGGTCTGGAACAAAAGGTTATTCAGGTCCAGCACACAGCTTTCAGCAAGATCACTCTTACTCTTGGTGTGTTTTGATATTTATCTTCAGATATCGACCAGACTTTTTTTTTAGCTGTAAACACATCACTGAAATTGAAACCACCAGTATACTTTCTCATGTCGCCCAAGGTACTAATAATACAGAAACCACAGTAATCCACAATTGTATTTTTTCTTGCTCTTATTATTGATATCTGTATTAGTATGAGTATGAAGCAGTTTCCAAAAATAAATGCATTATTTAATTCCTTGTGTACTGAAACATTTGGGAACACATTCCTGAATTTTGTATGAGTGCTATATTCTCTATACATGGGCTGTGATCCCAGCACCACCATAAAAAGCATCTCCATGAGCAGCCCACTGAATGAACCTCTGATGATTAAAAAGTTCCAGCCAGGTTGATTTTGAGTAGCAGGATTTGACCTGATGTTGGGCAGGTAGGATGCTGCCATCACATGCTGTTTTAGCAGCACATCTTTCTGAGTTTCACAGTCTTGAAAGTGGTAAGGGAAACGAGTCAGGGCAAGAAGTGCTAAGTGTCCATCTTTCCTACCAAGATCTCAATATTAACACACAAAAGTACACATATTACACTGAAAGTGTCCTGAAAATCATGGAACTTTCATACTGAGAGATTTTAAAAGAAGGAGGAGGAAGTTTTAAAAGGAGTACAACAAAAATTAAGAATCTTCTAAAATTGAACTTGTATAAGAAAGGATCAAAGGAAAACATTTTTAGAAAATAGAAATACTTTTGCTGTCATGCAGGCTTCAAAGTTCCATTTCCATTCTATCAGAAGAAAGCGAGCCTGGACTAATATTTTGGAGCACAGTGAGGAAGCTATGCATTGTTTGTGCAATAGCTCCTGGAATTTGCATGTAAACTTGATCAGCCTATCTCCCTAAGTTGTTCTGTGCATCATTCATAGTTCTCTGGCATTTTCTCTAATGGGATCTCCCTGCTTCTCCTTCCTCTTTCTCCTCTGCATTAAGGCAGGCCACAGAATATTTGCACCTATTATATGAAGAATACCAAGACATAGGCTTGGTTTAATCACTTAATAAGGGTCTTTCTAAACCTTAAAACATAACTGAAAAACAAAGCTTTGCATGCTGTGCATGCAATACTGCCCACTGCCAGAATGGATCCCACAGACAAGTATTTTTCAGCTTTTCTTCACCAAGGCACTTAATATCTAGGAGAAATGTTAATTTCATTGTAGACCATTTACACATCCAATTCAAACTCTACTATATAAATGAGATGAAAGCAAAATATGAACTATTAGGTGTTTTTGCGGTTATAAATTACAGAGGATTTCTCATAAAATTGTTATTGGACTAAAGGTATGTTTGACATCATGCTAAGGTTTTAACATGCTTTAAATCAAAATGAATTTAATAATTTCTTCAAGAGAATAAAGGAAACAAAAAATGGGTCTTTAAAATGGAGATTTAAAAATTCCATTTATCAACTCCTTAGTGCTAAATTCAAATTACTTGAAATAATTATACAGTGTATTGAAATATTGATTTAATTAATTTTTAAATTCAAGAAAAAAAATTCATTTCCTTCAGAACAAGGCCTTTGTGAAATCACAAAGAATTGCATTGTCCTTATCTAGAAGCCCTTTTCCTCAGTGCCCAGCTTGAATATTTGTCAATTATTTCACCCAGTAAAGGTTAATCTTTGATGGAGCACACATCCTTAAAAATTCACTTTTTTTCCTCATTTTCTAATTTCCTACAGATCCAGATGTACATAAATATAACATGTTGAATTGATTATTTTTATGTATGGGGTTTTTAATGAATACTTATTTTTTAGTTTCTGTTGAAATTGGTACATTAAAACAACAAAACACATTAGGAGGTGTGTGGTTTTCCTGCTATAACCAATTCACAAAGGTTTTGTGAAGCTAAAAGCACAGCTTTCATGCAAGAATGGGAAAAAGAGGAAACCCAGCACTTTCTCATCATTCATTTTTTACCTAAGGATTCCAACATGGAGGAAATGAGAATACACTTTATTTCTATGTTCTGCAAATAATAAATTTGAATGTTTATAATACCTATTGATTAACATTCTAGGATGAGCTATGAAGTTTGCATACATTTATCTTAGAAACATGTGAAAAGTAATTTTTATCATAAACAGTTGAAGAGGTTGATTGTATGGCACACTTAACGTGCAGAAAAAGTCAAAAGACCAACACCACATGTAGTATTTTTTTCCAGTTTCAGCTTTGTAGCTCTAAAAATGGTTCACATAATAAAACTGTGGTAGTTTTTTGATGCTAATATTCATTGTGTTATCAATCTTGCTTCTCACATGTCTATGTGGGCAGTGATAAAAAATTCCCTCAATTCTTTGAGATGCAATATCTATTCAAATTTGGATGAACTCACATTTACATTATTATTATTCTATGGCAAGCATGATTTTTCAGTGTGTTTATGTGCAAGGAAAAACCTTTCTCCCAATTCCCTATTTAGAGATATTGATTTACTATTAATATAGCTACAACCAGAGCTTGACATTATATATTTGTGACTTTGAATACAAGAAATTTACACAATGGGATCACTCCTTATCCTTTGCTCTCTGTCTCTCAACGAGCAGGCTCATAAGGGTTGTTCTTTGGAACACCTCATCTCCACAAGGTGTCCTAATAATATTCTTTGACATTCACCCTTGCATTCTTAAACTGTTATCTGGACTGATTCATTAAGATGTGAACAAAACTAGTGATACACTGGGTCAAATAATGGAGGAAAGTGGTATTTTTCACTATGGACTAACAATAGCTACTTCTGGAGCTGGGATCAGAACAGTGTCATCTATTGCTTTCCTTCTGGAGTCTGTAAAAGGTTAAAGGATGTCACATATTGCTCACGGTGGTCCTCATTTTAGGTAGTGATAGTTTTCTCAATGCATGGCAAAAGCTGTCATAAAAACTCTTTAAGTTAAAATGGTCAAAAATTGTACAAGTTTCAGGAGAAACTGAGAGAAGATAGATCAGCACTTGTGATAATTTTCCCCTGTAGAAATGAATCAATTAGACAGGAGTAGGATTAGTCCTAGAAATCTCATTTGCTTCCTTGTTGTTTATGTCAAGATTTCCTTCTTCTGGAGAATGGGAAGAGGATGTAAGCAAGATAGCATAACTTACAGAAAAATTTCACTGTGAAACTAATTCAGCAGTAATCCTCCCATTAGGATCCTTATTTTAGAGAGCTGGATTGCACTTTCAGACTGCCTCTTGCATAGCAGGTAAAGATCTTTAAAAGTTATTAGGAACTCAGTTCTTTTTCATGTGCTCTGAATTCCTGAAAATACACTACCTTGCTGTGTCAGGCTCACATGGAACATATGAGACTACAGAAATGCAATTGTCTTTTGGTAGTTTTGAGTTCAGTTTTTTTTTTTTTCTTTCTTTTCTTTGGGTTTTGTTGGTTTTATTTTGTCTTAGGATTTTGTTTGTTTGATTGGTTGTTTGGTTTGGTTTGTGTTATTTGGACAGCAGTACACATATATGTAGATCTGTGACAAAGACACAACACAGCTCCTAGATGCTGCTGGGGAAAAACACAATGCATTTTGGAAAGTATTGCTTTTGGAATAAGAAGTGAGGGACTCAGGAATTCTTAACTTGTATTTCTTGGTCTAAATTGTCATATATATAATTTTATTTTGTATAAATAACAAAATTACTGCAGTGTAACACTTTCTATTCTGAGAAATAATAGATACAAGTTTAATGAGCTGACTGCCAGAGGGCTGCATTATAGCGGTTTTCAAAAAAAAAGAGATACAATAATTACGGTGAAGAAGCCCTGGATAGCTAATAAAAGACTTGACTTGATAATTACTGTTCCTGTATCTGTGGTAGAACAAGACTGTCCTTTCTCTGCAGCTTTTAGGTATAATGATATTGTGACATGATGTGCCATTTCTATGATATTTTCCTACTCTAAAAGGTACACTGGAGACAGTTTAATTGCAAGTGTCACAAAACACACATTTTGGGCAACATGAAGGAGGGACTGAAGGCTGTTTATTCATGGTTTTAAACTGAGTGGCAAACAGCTCTCTTGGTTATGTAATTGTTTCATTGTGGGGGATACTGTCTCTTTGGGAACTCAGTGAGACCAGCTGCGATTCTCCTCCAGAAAATATTTTATGGGGCTATGGTACAGTGAAGTGGATACAAGTTTCACACTTAGAAGGTTTCACCACATAGTCAAAGTGTCATAGGAGTAACATGCAATGTCCATTTACCCCAGGGTTATTTCAGATTAATCTGACATCTATCTTCTAAGACAATTGTCCAAAATTGGCAAAAAAAGAAGCATTTAACCCAGACTATCTGAATAGAAGTAGTAATTTTCCTTAAGAGACTTCTCTAAAGAGTAATGAAGGAGATCATGTCCATGTTTTAGGAGAAGAGAGGCAGGAGGATATCTGAGACAAACTCACAAATGGGATTGTCTGAAATCTTACCTTTCTTATCAGTATAGTAGTTTTCCTTCTTAACTAAAACCTATGTGAAACTGTTTCACAACCTACAGTTCATTCTCTGACTTTGATACTAAACTAACTCTCATGGATGGGGACATCAGTGAAGGGTGGTAACCACCTTTCGCATGATAACTTGTTCTTTGTAGACCTGGCCCAGTAGATAGGCTTTGGTCAAGATGGCACTTATTTGTGCCATCCACATTAATATCCCTGTAATATAGTCAGGAACAGTAGGCTCTCGAGCCTTTGACTCCTCCTCTTCCAGCTATCTCATTGTACTTTTTTCTTGTTTGTTGTTGTAGGAGTTTTGTTTGTTTGTTTGTTTTCCTCTTCCCTCTCCTAGTGACATCTGAAGGCAGCACGCCTTGGAATTCAAAACAGCAAGGCTGAAGGCAATAAACATAGTGAAAAATTTAGATGCTATGCATGAAACCAGGAGGGAAGCAGCTAGTTCATTCATGGAGTTGGAATAACTCTTACTCCAAACTGTTGTAACACCTAGTTTCTACTGAAGGGTTGTTATACCTCATTTTTATTGCTGTTATCTTTGTATAAAGGAAAATACAGTTTTGTGATTGCATATGATATGAATTTCAGTGTATAAAATATCACTTCAGTTGCTCCAGAGAACAGACACTGTCTTCCCAGTAAGAAAAGAGAACTTAGCTCATTGTAGGTAAATTTTTTTTTTACCATTCCAGTCAAATACTGAGTCTGTTTCAATCCTATGCAGTGAGTGATTTCCTGTATCCAAGCAGATGTTGGTTCTATCTGAGTTGTCACAGCAGCCAGGGATGTGTCAAAGACAGCTGTGTATATTGAGGTGAATGTGTAGAATTTCTCAGGTTAGAAAGTAGCAGAAAGCTGCTAAGGGGCAGCAAAACACAGTTGTGGAGATCTCTGGATGAAGTAAAAGTGCTAGTTGAATAAAGTAGCAAAACCACTTTTGGCAATGTTTTGCTTTGGCTTATTCATCCTATTTGTTTACAAATTCAGTAAGTGATTTGGTGCTCCCATTTTAGGGCAAGTGTGTTCAAAGCTACTTTGAGTCCAGTGATGTAGTCATGCATCTTATCAGCCCCCAAAAGGCTTGCAAATGCACCTGCCCATGACAGTTATTTGTGAATGAATCAAGTAATGTAACATGAGGGAAATTAAAATATACATCCTCAAGCCTCAGATCATGTTTACCATTAGGAAAGTTAGTTCGTAGAAATTTTAGACTGCTGTGATTTTTCTAAATTATGGCACTGCTGTAAAATAGGAATAAAGTCTTTTAATAAAACTGATGTGCTTTTGGTGATGTTCTTTCCCATAATCATAGAAATGATGGGGATGAGGTAGCAGTGGTATTTAAGCCTGGGGAGAGCATGTCTACTACTGTATGTGTAAATATGGTTGCAGTGCCATCTTTCTCAAGTTTCTTATTTATAATCCCTGATGGAATCGTGTTGTATCATGTAACAATGTATATGCTATGTAAATTCAATTTCTGCACCCTCTTTCTTACACTTGTTTGAAATGCTTCCACATAGCCCTTTGCACAGGTTACCCAGTGTTGCTGTAATTACTTTTCATGCTGTCAGCAAGATGAACAGATCAGAGGCAAAGTTTTCCCTTTCTGTCTTCCTCATATTGGACACTGGTGTTTCTTTTTTGGACTCAGATGGAAACATACTGCACTGAATGTCGAGTGAGTGCCATGAGAAAATTGCTTCTTGTTTTTTAACTTGACTGGTCTTTTTCTACCCAAATAATTTGGGAACAAAAATGGATTGTGATTTGGGGCTTTATTTTTCTCCTTTGATAGTATCCTTCACTCAAATCCTTGGCTAAATGCCCATATATAGTCCAAATACATTAAGATATTAGCAAGGCTTCCCTTAATTTTATTTTTAATCAACATCTTTTCCTGTCCTCTTCTGACCTTTCTATCAGCTATTGCAGCTGTATCAAAGAAGCCACTTTTCCCTTTTTCTATATTGTCCTGGTAAAAATACTGGTTTTCTTCCTTATTGTGAATGTGGATAGAATACAGTTGATCCTGTTTACTTGCTCTTGAAGAAACACTGCCTTCATTTTGGTTTTCATGTCATTTTCAGGGTGGTAATATTGAAACAAACCACCTAACTAAAGAATACCCAACAGACTGACTTCAAAAGGATGGCTAAAAGAACAAAGATGAAAGACTGATGCTGAATATAGATATATTACAGGTGAAAACATGGTCTTTCTGTCTCTAAGAAATGAACTAAATGAAGCAAACAAACCCCTAAATCAAACCCCATTTCTTATTGTGTGAACTAATGTTTTATTAGTCATTCTATTTTGAAAGAACATCACTGGAATTTCTTGGAATACACCAAGCAGAGATGACAACTGGAAAGACAATCAGAGTGGGAAGGATGGTTACACACTCATAAGTGAGCAGCGGGCTGTCCTGATCTGACACAATCTAAAATCACAACTTTTCTGGGCTCCTGGCATTGCTGCCCTAAGGCTCATACAACATGAATGGCAACTGCACAGCTTGTAAATCAGATGGACAAACACAAAAGGGATCTTTCCAATACAAAAAGTTTGAGTAATCTGCAGGTCCAAGACTTACTTTCCAGCTCAACAAAATTCTACTTAGAATTCTACTTCTCATCATTAACCATAAGAATGAAAAGTATAGTTCGCCTTAAACTTCATTAATTTGATATCATAGAACAGATGTAAACACAACATGTAGAATTTCATATATATTTGGTCACAAGTCTTTCCTTCTCAGGTCCTTTTCCAGATCTTTTAATATTTTGTTTTCCTCTCCTTTCCTGTCTGGCCTTGTGAATAAGTGACTAAGTAACTTAAAAGAACAGAAAAATAGGCACACTAACTGTGAAAATATCTTTGGAGTTGTAAAAAACATTAGAAAAAAATTAAAATATCCTGTTGAATGAACTACTACAAAATACGGGGTAGGGAGATTAGTAGATATTGGGTTTGAGAAACAATGCCATATGCTATGCAAGAATCTTGGAATTCCTTTCATGCTATAATAATGAAAGATATTAAATTCTAATAATATTGTAATAATATTGCAGTCCATTATGAACTGCTCACTTGTCTTCACATCTTCTAACTTGATAAATGCTAGAAAACAGGAAAGGTTCAGATTTGGCTTCCTTGTATTTAATTTTATTCAGAAAAAATATTGGTAAAACAAGCTCCTAAAAAATTTGAACAAAAGATGCCTTGAACATCAAGATTGTATTGATCAGTGGCACACATACAAAAAAGATGACTCTTATTATTACTGTTTTTCTCTATTTTTCTTTAATGTATGATAACAAGATATGTTTTTGAAGATGGAACAGAGCTTTAAGGGCAGTAACTACACATACACTTTATGAAAATACAGAAATGCTCAAAAAACTATTTAAATTCTGTGTCCTTTCTTTAAAAAATTCAATATAATTTGTGCTTAGAAGTATTTGTTGCAATTTTTGTGTGTTTGTGCATGTTAAAATAACAATAAACACATAACGTAAACATAAACGCAAACTGCCAGTGGATATTGAAAAGTAGATAACTGGTAAAAATGAAGAAAGGAAAAAAGAAAAAAAACCAAAAATACAAAATTGTAAATTGAATTGCCCTGATGTTTTTTATATGACATAATAAATACTTTGATTGCTATTGTTGTACATGTATGACTGTCATTCCCATTAAAAGTCTAGACAAAACAGGGCAATCAATAAAGCTATTGCGTGTGACTGTACTGTGCTTAGGTTTTGTACTTTTTGTGGGTTTCACTGTAAAGAAAATAGATGCCCAGACACTACTCGAGTAGTGTTGATCTCATTAACACAAAGAAAAATCATGAATTGTGTCCTACTCTTCCCAGATTAAAATGGACACTATAATTTATATTGGCTAATGAAAGCTTTCTTCTGATGTCCTTCCAGTAACTTCAGAATGTATAGTTCAGATTAGATACTTGCTTTTCAGAACAACAGATTAGGTGAAAAAAAATATTAGCCACGAAAAGCCTCATTTAGCACATCTTATACTTTATATTTAATAGTTATATTTTATATTTAATTACACTCATCTAAGGATTTCACTATGTGAGAAAACAGGTGGAAAGAAAAAAAGAAATGAACAGTGAAAGCTTGAGAATGACAACAATTTTCTACTTGCATTATTCACAATTTGTTTAGCACATACTTGCCCATGGCTCCTATCAATATCTGAACCACTTGGTGTCCTGGTGAGGATGGAGAAATATGTGAGGCTCATGAAACAGACTTTTGTGGAATCTCAAAAGCATGAATGACTTGTATCTATTTCTCTTAGCTGCCACTCAGTTATCTCCATCTCTTTACCAGTATTTCTATAACCCATTACTGACACAGGTAGAAGCTTTAGACACTAAAGAACATACATGAAAGTTTTCATTGATATTCAAAATATTAAATCTATTACAAATAGTACATTTTAAAAATTGCTGAAAGAGTAAAACATACTGGTGTGAATAACAAAATAAATTAAATATATTTCCAATGGTTTTGCAACTTGAGAATCAATTATGTCTAGCATAACAAAAACCCTGAGTAATGCCCTTCTTGCATCTCAAATGTTAGTGTGTTGTGTCTACTAAGAACCAGAAATACGAGTGGGCCATAAGTAATTTCTCCTAATTTTCTCTTGAGTTTCATCAGCATTTGTTTTCACATAGTTTGTATTACCATGCAGTGTCTTTGGGATAACGACCCTGTGGGAATGTATGAATAAAATTGCCCATGGACTACATAACAGTATGTTGAAATAAGTAAATGGATTTCATTGTTAAATGGAATCCTGCTAAAATTGCTTTGACTGTATCAGGGCTTAGTGCTCACAGCTACTGACCTTCATGCAATCATTCACTGTGTCTGAATATCGATTTTAGAGACACCTACCTTCAAAAAAACTTCAAGGAAAATGAGCACAGTTTGATATACCATCAATGTGGGAAACTAAAGTGGAAAAAAAAACTTCACATATTAGTTATGTGTATAGCTGCATCATAATCAGGGGGCAGAAAAACAGGGTCAATGCAGCTGCATCTATATAATGTTTTATCTAAGGCACAATATCCACTGCATTGTTTCAGCTCTTTTATATAGTCTGACCTCTTCCTGTCCCTTTGCTCATACTGCCCATCCAGCTGCATGGATATTATTGTGGAGCAACCTCCAAGCATATCCTAACACAAGCTGGTTCACTCAGAAGTCACATCTCCAAAAATCATACTTCAGTATTATAAAGAAATATCAAATCTAGGATGCAGTAGTCCTTGAAAATTTTTCAGAACATTTACTACTCCTACTGTACTTCATAATTGACAGGAGGGCTTCAGTCAAAAAAACCCCAAGAGATTAATAATAGAATATGCATCAGAATCGAATGAGGGACAAAAATTATTAAAAGAAGACAACAGTGGAGTCCTTATACCATGACAAATTCTAAAATGTGACTAGAAGTTAATTAAAGCATCACAACTTCTTCTGAACATTGGAAAATGTGCTTTTTAGAAAAGAGGCTAAAAGTAGATGCATCATCAGAAGAATGAGATTGTTTTTAATGTAAGGTGCAATTTTAGACATCTTCACAAACTAGTTACATTTTATCATCTCATGGTCCAATTATATTCTGCTTTCTCTTAAGTAGCTATCTTTGTACTACTCTTAGTGTAGATGTCCTGTCAGTATATATTACTTTGCAAGAATTTCTTTTGAATTAGAGAAAACCTGAATCTCAAAAATTCTTCTCTAGAAAGATAATTGTACTCTACAGGAAGAAGTGGAGGAGAAAAAGGAGAACAAATAAAATGGCATGGCCTGATCTTTGATTATGAGAACATTTTCACATCAGCTTTCTCTGGAAAAAAAGATTTTCATTTTGCCTTAAAAATCAGTCAGACAACATTGCTTAGCACATATTCTTCCCTGTCAAACATTTCACTGATGCTTCATTCTGTAGACAGCTTAATAAAAGGTATTTCACCCTTAGCATGTTACTGAAGTTGTGTGTCATTTTCTTTCCATTTCAGATGACATTTGTGGAAGCAAGAGTCTCACATACCTTTTAAGTACATAACTATTAGAACCGTTAACTCCCTTCTTTCCACATGCTTTACAGCACAGGGAGAAAGGAAATTGTACAGTGTTTTCTCTTATAAAGATCATTTGTGATAACTGGACAGATCTTAACAGTCACTGATATTTAAAAAATATGAAAGTTGCATCTTTTCCTTCTCCTTCTGAGGATTTCTCAGAGGGTTGCAATACTCCAATACATGGAAAAAACTTATTACAAGAGTTGTCATGCTTCTTTACATATAATTTTTTCCACAACCACAGAAAAAGCAAACTCTATACATGATATTTTATATGTAATTTTGATAAAGTATATGTTTCCAGTTACTCTTTAAAAATAATGATATGAAGCTCCTGGTATGAAGTGGTATGGTTCAGAAGCTCAGAGGAAGATGTCTCATTATGATTATCCAAGGAAGGGCCTTTTCACTGCAAAGGGGACATTAAAGGGGGAAGCAAAAGAAAAACCTTTAGACAGACACATCCCTAATAGATGAGGCATAATAGAGGTTAAGCCAAAGACAAAAGATCCCCAGTTACAAGTTGAGGAGCCATCAAGAAACTCCAGGCACAGCTCTGGAGGTGATCTGCCTGGACTTTGTAAATGAAAATAAGGGGGAAACAAAAAGATGAGGAATTAGGATACTCAAGGTGTAAGCTCCCTGGGCCTGTGGTGTCATCAATTGGAGGCAGCATGGTCTCAGTGCTAAAGACTGCAGTAGGTGGGGGTCTTGACCCAGGCACTGGGTTTGGAATGGGATGTGTTCCCTGTATCATCTGCTGGAGGAACTGGGGTAGAGTGAGGTGAGTGAGGAGCTCTGTACTGGCAGCTGGAGATGGACCATTGGTCTCAGCCTGTGTGCCAGATGCTGGTTGTGTAAGTTTCTGTATCTTCCCCAAACCTGATGTCAGTCTGAGTGTGTGTTTGGTTGACTCAAAACCCTCAAGCTGGATCAGGGACAAGTAGGATGCCCTGGATCTAGCAGAGGTATCAGGCAGGCTGGTGTTTGGGGGAGATCTGTGATTATGAAAGTCGATCTGTTTGCTGGCAAGTGAGTAGGGGACCCATGAGGCAGGTAAGAGACACAGGATCTGGGAAGGCAGGGTTGACAGGCAGAAGGGCCATGCCATACTTGGAGGATCCATGACTGTGCTTGTGAATCTAGAAAATCTTGCATGGGTGCCTTCACTAGTGGTCTTTAGTCCAGACCAGCTGAAGAGGAATAGTTGGTGTCTGTACTGATGTTTAATCAGTCCTGTGTGTGGATGCAGCTAAATGTAGCACCCTTTCTGCGCATGGCTGTGTTGCAGGTGCTGACATTGTCTTCTCTGCGCCTGTACATCTGTGTGTGTGTGTGTGTGTGTGTGTGTGTGTATGTGTGTGTCTGAGAAATGCTCTCAGCAAACCAACTGAACTTTTAACTAGAAAAAGGCTGCTCAGTCTGGCAGAGAGACCCCAGGTGCCTCCAGACGGGCTTCAGCGGCCCAGAAGGAGAAGAACCCATCCCCAGAACTACTGGAAGAAGCAGCCCTCAGTACTAAACCCTGATGAGCTGTCAAAGAATGGTTCCATTTTTTGCCTTCTGACAGCAAAAGGTATCTGTCTTTAAAAAAAAGGTTAAAAAAAAGGTATTCTCTGTCTTTAGAATCGAATTATAGGCTTGATATTTTTTATACAACTCCTGGAAAATTTTTGTTATTTTGAGCACTTAATATATTCTTGGTTATTTCATCTTACTTCTGAAGTTTTTAATCCCTTTGTTCCTACAATACAATAAGATGATCTTTTGTATACTTTAGTAACTTTACTCTTTTTTCCCTCATAATCTTCCCTGCTTCCATTTTTGTCCCTCCGTTTTGGAGGGACACCACCTCACACCTTAAGCACAAATAATATTCATTAATGAGAATCTCTTCTATTCCCAACTTTTTAGCAGTTAATTAAGAAGGGTTTCTTCCTTGACAGATATTTGCAAATATCACAGATACTTGAGTAAATATGGATTACTACAATCAATTGTATTATCTTTTTTTTTTTGCCCTTTCTCTTTTCCCTGGGATCCCTACAGAAATTATGTGAAAGGGGGGTTTTTGCAGTGCAGCTCCAGTAAGTACATGGTGGAGACCTCCATATAGACTTAAAAGCCTACAGCTCATTTGTCTTGAATGAGCTAAATCCATCTCCCTGTGAAACAATGATGATGGAGATATTAACTGAAGAAGAATTTATAGAGATTGCCTCCTTTCAAATTTTCATCACAAGAGAGAATGAGATCGACCAATTACAATAGAATTATAATGGCAATCTAATTCTCTGTGCTTCAAGCAATTGTCAAAACCAAAAAAGCTTGGAAAGGGGAAAAAAGACGAAAATTGTTAGTTGCACTGTATAACAAACTAGACAGCAGTTGTTTTAATAAAATGTTCCCTAAAAATGTTGCTTACAACAAATTTACACTTTTATCTATGAATTAATGGGCATAACATATTTGTCAATGAAATTGACAATTCGTGTAAATGGAAAGTGAGTCACTCTACATTATACATGTACTATAATTCTTTATATGCATAGAAATTTATTCAGATACATGAAATAGCAAGAACCAGTTGGTAAAATTAAAATGCATAAAGTACAGAATGAACATGGGAGAAAGCAATAGCTTTGGATTTACAAGACTTCTTAAATGGGGAATGAAAAAAATACATGAAATAGATATTCAGTAACACTGACAAAATCCCTGGATTTTATAAATTTACTCTTTAAAGCTTTTGAGAAGTCAGTTTTTTTTAAAAAAAGAATCTATTCCACTCCTATGACAAAACCCAAAAGGATACTGAGAAGCTGAATCACAACACAGGAGTCTGATTATTATTTCTGGATTGATTTGCTGGGGTTTTTTTCCAGATTCCATACCATTCCTTATAAATGTAATGATTTCCAATAAAAAGACAATGTTGAAAAATAGATTTGAACCACAATTCTTTGTATTTTTATATGTGGCTGTGGTATTTCCAAAGTTACCTGCTTTATTTGATTTCATGAGTGTCATTTTCTATTGTCATTATTTGTTTATATGCCAGTAGTGTTCAGAGGCTTCAATCCCTATCAAAATCTCTCAGTGCCAAGGATATTGCAGTACAGGCTATTCTCAGATGAACTTAAAATTGGAATAGTTAGAAGACAGGATAAAGAGAGAGTGGATTCATTCACAAAGATCTGAATCTGAAAATAGGCAGGTTCTCTTACCATGTAAATACTGGCACCTTGGATTCCATCACGTGTCTAAATGGACATTTTCCCTAAACCTGTCCAGAGATTGAGTCCTGGTCCCCAGGCCAAGTAATGTAGCATGGCCTGGGCCCACTCTGCCTCAAGTGCAGGGTGCATTAGAAATACAAGGCACCTGTCTCAAATCTTGCCTAGCTTCCAGGTGGTGCTCTGTGGCTCTGGACATACAAAATAATAGTTATTTTGTGCACACACAGAAAATAACTATTATTGTGAGCTTTCTCTAGTCCAAAGTGTTGTAATAATACATTGCGAATTTGCTGAATCCAAGTTACAGAATGGGTTGCCTGAATTCCTACCAGTCAGACTCTTGTTATGGTGCAAAGGAGCAGACTGAGGATGCACAGGAGGAATTTAGTTTTGGTCTAATTCTTAATAACCTAATTAAATATTTATTTTTAGACCAGTTATCACTATATTAACACTGACATTTTATACAGGGAAGTTGATATATCTACTCAAAATTTCTAGAATTCATCCTGCTGTTACTGACACCCTTCACTGTCTGGCCATTTAGATCCATGGTTTCAGGCTGTGAGTGCGGGTTATGGCAACCTTTGGCATTCCAGGTTCTTCATGGACATGGGGATGGGGATGATATTGTGTTGATGATTTCTTTCTAACCCTTCCAGGATCTGCCTCATGTTATATTGACTGTCATGCTTTACTTACTGACCTGCAAGTGCACAGTACATCAAAATTCACATCCACAAATCACTATATGCAATGTTTTGCACTTGTATACTTGCTTCATTCTCTGTTACCACCAGAACTGTTTTTACTCAGTTCCTGGTGTTGCACTTTTTGTGACTGGTTAATTGGGCACTGGTGAGTAGTTCACAGCCCAGGAGCCACCTGATTTCAGTGGAATTACATATTTTTTCCCTGTATTTATTGTACACATTTGGCTGTATTCAATTTTTCTCCTGTAATAGACTACCTTAGAAATACTTATCAGAGAATGCTGAAGGTTGCAGGAGCATTTAAATTACTTAAACCATTTCCTCTTCAGTAGCCTTGATTTTTGAGTGAAGCCCATCTCAAAATTAGAAGTGTTCAATGGCAACCTATAAACTACATTAAGCTCTATTAACTCATTGGAGCAACCTATTTTGGCAGATGTGCTCATCCAGAAAATAGAGAACATAAAATTCAATGGCTTCTTCCCACAGCATCAGACAAATTTAAGCCACTCATAACATCAATTTACGGAGAAGTGGCAGACTTATAAATTACTTGAGCTTTATAGGCAATATGAAACAAACATATGGTGTAAGGTATTTGGAAAGGCATTTATGAGTCCTGTAAAAATGCTGTAATAAAGTTCTAAGCAGTTACTCCAAGGTACTTTTTCAATGCTGGTATGTGTTCCTAATTCTTGGGTCATCTTTCAAACACAATTCAATAGTATCAAAGTATTTCTCAGCTTTCAGGACTAATTTTGTGCAGTCTTAGCTTTGGTTTGATTTTATCTGATACTTACAGATATTTTTTCATTTTTAATTTTAAAAATTAATTCAAGACGACTCCATTACTAGTCACAGAAAACAATAAAATCATATTCTTGAAAGTCCATTAATTGAGTATGTAAATTCTTTATATATTTTTTTGGCTGTTTGCTGCTCAATCAGACAAAATAATCATTAGTGAATATCCAGAAGAGTAAATACTTAAATGCAAATAATTCTGAGCAAAGAAGTCCATCATTTCTTTTTATTTTGGTGATACATCTTTCAATGGCATTGTAGTCTGTTGATTCTTCCTCTGCAGAGCTGCTGCTCACCTTTCACTGTGGCTGGACCTTCACTGTTTCACCTTCAGTATCACTCAGGAAGGCAACTTCATTTTTCAGACCTGACACATAAGTTCCTTGCTTCAGGAAAATACAGTAATGACAGTCATAATAGTGTGTATGAGACAACAAACTATTCAGAAGGTCTTAAGTGTCATCACCACTTCGAATCAAACTATCAGAGTCTTCCTTAGCCCTGAATTGGCCTTCAACCTTTCTCATGAAGTGACAGATTAGATATTGGTATTGGTGTGTACTAAAGGATACACATTCTTCAGTACCCTCTTACCTAAATGTAACAGCTAATGATAGTACATTCCTAAACATCAACTCCTAAATTTTTTTTTTATATAACTTTTAAAAACAACACAGAAAGGTTTGAACATAATGTTTTTACTGAAGCCCATTACTACTACAGAGCTACAGAATACTTTTGTGAATCCCTTAATTTAACAATCAAGCCTGTTGAAAGAGCATTGCATAGAGAGACACTTTTTAGTTTTCACTAACTGAAATATGCATTTCATTTAAAAATGTTATCCAGTTGGGTGTTTAATTCTCTCCTTGTGCTGCTTTTTGGGTCAATACAAGAGTCTCTGGAGATGTACTGTAATTTACTGAACCAGCCTGACTTTTTTAAAGTTAGTTCACTAGGAGTATGCTGTCATTTTACTTCATTTATTTCAGAATCAGATAACTAAACTTTCTATGGTATGGTTGTATTTATGCAAACTGGTGATCTGTACCCAAATCCATGCAAAGAAAAGAATAGCTTCTCAGTGGAGACATACAGATATTTAAAGGTATCCACAAAATCATGACCGAAGTTTTCCTGATTTTACTCTGTTGAACAGCTCTTGCCCCATCTCTCTTTTTGCTTTGATCAGCAAGATTTACTTTTCAGTGATGGATATAAAAAGTGCAACATAATAAAAAATTACTATAGTTTTGTACTCAAAATAAAAATTAAAAAATAGAGCATGTGACCTCTAAACACATTCTATGAAATGAATTTTCTTATATAGTCTCTAATATTAAAACAATTTTAGAGAAATATAAACTTTTTATTGTTGATTAAATATGAATACTAATTAAGTGCTAAAAATCAAACCAGAATTATTTGAAATATAGCAAAGGAATCAATACTTACAGTACTGAATTATTTATTGCATGAATACTCTCTGTTGTAGGTCTTTTCTGTAGACATAAAACTGCCTGCTCTAGATAGCTGTGCAGAGTTGACAGAAAATTAGTATCTTCAGTGTAGTTCCATAAAAAACCCATTTGTATAATTTTACTGTTTGCCATCTTTAAAATGTTCCCTCTCTGGAAAATTCAATCCTTAAGGACATTAAAATAATAAAGTAGAAATTTCTGTATAGCTAATAACATAAAATTAAGATATAGATTTTTCCAGCGAATATATTAAGACTGAAATTCATTGTTCAGGATGAAGTTGGGAGACATGAGATGGAAAAGATTATAAGGATATTAAAAGCTTATAATTATATTGAGACTTTCCAGAGTCATATCACCTAATACCATATCTATTTGAGATATCAAATTAAATATAAATTGGAGTAAGACAAAAATTCATGGAGACTTATTTTGCCAGAGTGCCCTACTGATTTTGGGTGCAGATGGATATGGATTTGTCTCTGGGCATTTTCTATTTCTCCTAAAAGGAGATGAGATATTGAATTAAACAGAGAGTAGCCAATTGTCCTGGCTTTATCTGACATAGTGTTATTTTCATCCTAGCACCTGGTACAGTGCTATGATTTGGATTTAATATAACATTAATGTTAATAACAGACTGATGTTTTAGTTGCTGCTGAGTAGTGCTTACCCTTTTACCCTTAGACCTTTCCAGTTCCACAGGTTTTGCCAGTGGAGAGGTGCACAAGAAACCAGGAGGGAGCTTGGCCAGTGGTCAGGACAGCTGATCCAAACTGGCCAAAGGGATATTTCACACCACAGAATGAGGATTGTCATGCTCAACATATAAACAAAGCGGTTTACTGGGCCTGCTCATCACTGCTTGGGGATAAGCTGGTGCCACCTGTTTCACTTGGGTGCTGTTTCTCTCTCATTTCAGTTATTATTATTATTAGTAGTAGTAATAGTAGTAGTAATAATAGAAATAGTATCATAATAATCATCATCATTATTTTAAATTATTAAACTGTTGTTTTCTCAAGCCATGAATTTTGCCTTTTATTTCTAATTCTCCTCCCCACTGAGGGAAGGTGACAGAGTGAGCACTTGCATGGTACTAAGTTGATGGCTGGGGTTAAATGACAACAACAAAATTGTTTATTGAACATGGTTTAAATTTGAAACTAACAAATTAAGTTAGATGGTGAGGAGTTCTGGACAATTACATGCTCTTAGGTTATGCTAGTAACTTAAGAGTGAAGTCCTACCAGACCACAGGTCACGTAGGTGTTCCACAAGTCTTCCCAGGTGTGGAAAACTGGACTGGAGAAAAGATTCACATAAATATTTTTTTTTAATAATAAAATTAAAAATTTGAAATAAATATAGCTCTAGCGAGAGAAATAAAGAACTCTCTTGCATGTGAGAAGCTTTTCTAGCTTAGTCCGCAAATCCATGAGAAATTATTCATATTTAATACAATTTTGTTCATAAAATCCATTTGCATTATTAGACAAAAATAGATACACATCCAGCCAGATCTCTTGGCCACTAATGTTTAATTATCTGTTTATTAAATAAGCCATCTTTTATGGAATCTTCCCAATATTTAGACTTTACAATATTATTCAAATAGTTGGTAGATTACTTTGGGTATTATGATGTTTTAGAAAAAAATTTAGGATCTATTACTAATGGGTTTATATGACAAAATGGACAAGATAAGATGACATTCAGAGACTAATAAGGCTTCTCATTTCTTACAGTACAATTTGGGGGAGACCTTTTGAAATAAAATTTAAACTGGTTTCTATAAGCATGTGATAAAATAAGATATCAGGTATATCATGTTTGAAAAGGTATTAAGGGCACATTTAACGTGTGTCAGTTCCAAGAATTTAGATGTCAGGTCTTCTAAATGTTCTTTTTCTGCTCTTCCCACTACATTGCAGTGCATCCTGTTATGTATTACTAAGAAGAGTGTTAATCAGTAGCTATATTTTTAACTGGAGATGAGCATGAGCTGTCACTGTCATATAATCTGACATCTAAGAATATGTCCAAATATGACTTTTTTAACAAAGAAAAAATATTTTAACAAAGTCAAGAAAATGTCTAGGTAGTCTGATGAGTGAGCAGAGTGCAAACATGTCAGTGTCTGTTGTTAATGGGAAATAAAAGAGTGTTTTGAGCTACCACTTCTGACTATATTTAGCCATCTGGAGTTCCCATCCTACAGTCACGCAAAAGTCTATAAATCAATTATAGACTTCAGGTGGTTACAGCCTGATCTAAGTCAGATCACCTAGGTCAGATCTACAGCTGGCAAGATTTTTTAATTAATACATTACTTCTCAAGTCACAATAAATAAACCAAACAACTAGGGCATCTAATTTAAAAAGCATAATAAAGAATATCTTTGTTTTTTCTGTCTGCAAGTGAAGTAGCTATATCCTGATAAAAGATTCAATGACACTTAAAATACCTTATCTGCATGTACTTGAAACAAGTTTCTTTATGTTTCTTGAGACTATTATTCATTCTTTTTTCTAGCTCTGTCTCCTAAGCTAAATGAAAGTCAAAATAACCCAATTAGCTATTAACAAGGCCAGCATTGTAAGTGACTTCATTTTTTTAAAGTCAACCAGTTATGACAATGTCAAGCATCACAAACAACACTAACATTCTCCTTGGAAATCAGAAAAAAGGCAAAACCCAGAATTCATTATCTTTCTCCTGGGACATTCAATGTTAATGTATCTGCCAATCATTTTAAAACTATGACCACTGTAGTCTCCCTAGGCAAATTTTTAATTTATATGCAATTATATTACAGATGTACTTTCCATATCTTACATAAATAAGTTGCTAATATCTCCCAAGATTTTTAACAAATTATAAAAAAGACTCTTTTATTAATAATTCTGTTATAATTTAATGTTTCTACTAGTCACTAGGTCATAGTTTTTCCTGCATTCCCTTAGGGAACCAATGCTGTACAAATTCTAAGTAAATTAGTTTAAATGAAAACAAATTGACAGTGAATCATGCAAGCTGACCTTTACCTATTAGTTGTAATGCAAGATTATTATCTGTAAGTCAGTAAACACTGCAGGATAAATGATTCATTTAAGCTTTATTCACATTAATGAGAAGTGAATTTTAATTCAGCAAAATATCCTTAGTGGATTTCATTGTATGAATATCATGAGCAGAAAGGAGATGTATGAAGGTCAAGGAGGGGAGGAGGAGATATTCCAGAAAGGGTGGAAGAGACATAGGGCAGAACAAAACCACCAGATTCAAGCTGGCACAGGCCTATACAGACTTTGGGGAGCACAAATGCACAAGTGCGCAAGCTTCTATTTATCAACAATCAGTGATCTGGTACAACAAATCAGATTAGTTGGCCAGGCACTTTGTGAATACTCTGTCGAAGATGACAAATGCTAAAAACCCAGGTATTTCTGGCTTTAAAATATGCCCCTAGAAGCTGCAGGTCTCAGATATCGCAGACAAATGGTGTGGCCAAGTGCTTTGTCAGTTGACTCCCATCCAGGGAATGGTGCTTCTGGATGAAAATAACAGCTGGTACCTGAAATATACAGGAAGATTTTACCTACTGGATATATGGTGTTTCACAAAGAAAATAGACATATTGTGTGATGATGGTAAGCATGTTTGTAATAGATATGGAGAAATGAAAGTCTCAATGAAAAAATAATCCATGCTTGCTACCGCTCACTAATGTTTTATATCAATAGGATTATGACATCATGTGGAAGACATGATGGTGGAAGACATGAGTCAGGACTGCAGCAAGTGGAATGAACTGGAATTTGACTAGAAAGCAAAAACTGCCCTGAAGTTTTGAATGGAAGATTATGGCACAGCAAAAAATGTGGGGCCACCTTTTCATGTCCTGTCTTACTGCGCAAAGAGGCTAGGAGCTTCTTTCTTTCCACTTTGAGTTAGAAAAGCTGCTACTTCTATGGAACACTAGTTTTTGATGTTTTGTGCTTGTATAGTGCTCTCTGTAAGATCTGATTATGAGGAGAGTCCATAGGTGCCATGATAAATAATAAACAAAGAGTAGTATCAGAAAGAATGATGATAATATAATACCAAACTGGTATTTTCTCCTAGGATTCAGGAGAGAGTGAAATTTCATACTGTCAGTAAGAGAGGGCTGTTTTTCATAACAAATAACTCTGTTGTAATAAAAATTTGTTTCTGTGCCAGGTAAGTTTTCTTCCTTGATGCTCCTTGATGTGCTGCTGCAATCTATTATGCTGGCAATTCTGAGTAAACTTAGGATGTTCCCGAGGCAACTGATCTGCTATTCAAGCACATTTAAGGCTTCCTTTTCATTGATTTTTGATAATTGATTGATTGTTATTTGATTTTTTACAAGGTATTCCCCAAAATATGGTAGTGCAAAGTTCTTAAAAATAAATTTAAAAAGTTATTTGTTTGATTTTTCTGTTTTTGCCGGTGTAGTTAGAACAGCCTTATCTCAGTCTAACTGTCCATACTCCAGCCATTTGCGCTGGATCTTTTTCTATGAAAATTTTCATTGTATGAATATCATATGAGGATGATTTTCATCCTCACCTCATCATGACTGTTCTATTTTTCATCTGGTACTGTCTTTTTCTAATTTGATTCATACTCATAGGTTCCAAAGATCTCTTAAGATCTCTTACTCATTATGCTACGCAGCTGTCAATACTGCACACCATTATGGTATTCCCAAAAAATTAGTACTGGTTAACTTGATCATATTTCCATGTCTAACTGTTTTTAGCTTTTCAGAATCCCCAAGAAAACTTGCTGTGAATTTAGCACATCAGACTCAAGGTCTAAAGAAAGCCATTTATCAGACAAGACCACAAGAGAGCAGCTATTTAAATTACTTTCTGCTTAATAATCAGGAGGTTTTGAGTTCATCCCATCCCAAGACATGCACACAGTTCCTCATGTGCTCTTTAGTGGATGACAATAGGTAGGCATTTCAACATCAGAAGCCTTACAAAGGTCTTGTGTATGTCCAGATCACCCAACTGGGGCTATGCAGCATTTTCAGCTCTGCTTCTTAGGACAGAGAAGTGCACTATATATTTATGCATGTTCATTCACAAATATTCACGTGACATCTATGTGACGTATGCAAAAAGGGTACCTCATAAAAGGGCATTTGGAAAAGTACACCTGAATGGCAGGCATTTAGTCATAAGATTGAGAGCTGACCTCTCAAATGCAGAAAGCACCAGTGTCTGTTTTGTCCTTTATGAATTTTGGGCTCAGAATAATTTGAACAGCCTGGCAGTTGCCCATTCTTTGTCCTGGGATTCATTAACAGAAAGCATTTCTAGTAGAAGAAACAGATACAGGAATTTGATGGTTGACATGTCGCCTGTCAACTCTACACATGATGTTGGCTATTTAACACTCATTATTAGATTTCAGCTGCTACAATATAAAGACAGAGATAGAAAGGTCTGTCAGAGTTCTGCCCTTGCCTCATTTAACTTTACCAAGTTATGGGACAAAGTACTTGAAATTTTACTGTGTAGTACTTTTTATGTGCTGCAAGTTAGTGGAAAGCATAATTTCATAGCTTCTGGCACTCCATGAAAACCAAAAGAATAGATTTTTCCAAAAACTTTAATATTTTCATGTTAGACAGATCAAGTCACCACCCGATTCAGGTTGGTCTGAAACACTGTGGTGAGATATTTTCCAAGAGTATTTAGTACAATCTGACAGATAAGACTTGGGTTTTCCTCCTCTGATTGCATTAATTTCTGTGTTCTTTCCTCTAAAAAATCTAACCCCAACGTTATTCCTCCTGGATTTCATAATATGAAACAAATATAATACAAATAAAAATGCTTCATTAACAATTATCTTTATCACCATACTTCAGTCTTTTCTAAAGTAATGCTAAATGACAGCAGGATGATTTCAAGAATAAAACTAAAAACAATTAGAGTATAAAGCTGGTGTCAAGACCCATGAAAGTAGGGAATGTGGCTATATCCCACTCATTCCCATTTCTTTCTAGGAAAGAAATTATTTACCTTAGAAAATTATGAGCAGTACCTACAGCATTGTTATTTCTTTACTTATAGTGATATATCTCTAAATGATGCAGTCTATATCTGCATGCGGTAAGCTAAACTCATTATTGTTAAGCTAAATGTCCTTACTTTCTGAGCTCCTTACTTTACAACTGGCAGGTCTATATATTTCCTTAAAAATAATTTATTTTAATTGTTGAAGCCTAAGTAAAGACTGATAAAATAATTTCTCCCCCAGTTTTTCAGAAAACCTGCCAGGCTAAGATTTAATTATTAAATTATTAATTATTTATTAATTAATTAAAATTAATTATTTATTTAATTAGTTATTAATTATTTAATTTCATGTGATTCTAAACAGTTTTTTTTCACTTGAATTCCTAAAGTGGCAAGATGTGAAATGTGTCGGGGTGAAATACTGGCAGGGTGTATCAGGGTACAGGAAGAGCTGGTGGATCCCTGCTCAATCCTTACAGACTGGGCTCTGGGAGCTGCAGGAGCTGCCCGTTGAGCAAGTGGGAACTGATGGCCGCAAACTGAGCTGAGATGGGTTCCTGGGTTTATGGGCAGGAGTGAGAGAAGGCTTGAGGAAGGGTCTAAGAGAGGGTTGATCACTAAGGCCTACATAAAGGTAGGTCTCTGCTAAGCCTAAGTAAAAGGTCACTACTCTCGTCCCACAGTGCCTAGAACACTCACCCCAAAAATGGAAGAATTTGCATAATTATCTTTTCTGGAAACAGAGATTTTCATCAACTTCCTGAAATTACTAGGCTGCATTGTGTTTTCAAGTACAGACTCTTTTAATGATATGATGCCACCATAGTTCCAGCTACTGTGGATGCCACCTTCTTCCAATGGTTTTATATTGATTTTTCCCCTTATCAAAGTTATGCAGTGCATTCACCCCAAATATTTTCATACTTCTGGGAACAAACATCATAATTTTCATTAATCCAGTTTTTCCTTAGGAAGCCCCCCAAGTCTTAATGCTGTTCTTTTGTTGCTTAGCAATGTAGTACTATAGACCTGCATCTTGTCATAATTTGGTTACAGTACATTCAACTCAAGAAGGCCCAGAAACGTCTAGGTTTATTCAGGTTTTCACTGCAAATGAATGGAAGATAGTAGAAATAACCCTACTGACAGAAATGATCTGTGGATCCATATCTAGAAGTGATTTTATTTTGGCTCTAAATTTTTCTTTGACATGTAATAGATTAAACTTATTTGAATTGTTAATAGATTGTGAGTAAACAATGAAATTAGATAATGGGATAAATAGTGAACTTTCTCAGAATGCTTATATCTCTGATATGTATATCATGAGTATCTTGCTTGGAAAAAAAATAAGAGGAAATTTGAACAATTTTCAAGTTTTTTACAGCACTTACTAATAAACTGAATCTTCACTATTTTCTATTAAATCTTTGTTTGTTTTCTTTATTTCTTATCTTAAAACTCCAGTTAGTAACTGAAACATTAAAAAAAAAGTGAAATCCAAAAGTAAAAGTTAATTTATTTTAAGAATTTTCATGCTAACAATACAAAGTTATACAAGAAAATAACTATTGTCTCAATATGAATTCATATTTACATGTAAAAAACTGCATAAGTAATCTTTTCTGCTATGATTACACTGATTCTCAGAGCAGAGAAAATTGTCTTCTTTTTGTCAATCTAAAGCTTTAATGAGTTTATGACAGAAGACTGTAAATAAATGGCAAACAATGAGGGGTTGTGGAAATAAAAAGACAGTTTTACGGCATTTTCATTTTCTTTCACACTTTTATTCTAGTTCCATATTTTCTATTTCATGGAATCTTATAATGTGAAAGGCACCCTCAAAGATCATCTAGTTTCAACCCTCTGGTGTGGCAGGGACATCTTTGGGTGGTTGCATGAAGAGGGTAGTGGTCAATAGCTAGGGGTCCCAAAGGACATCAGAGACAAGTGGTGCCCCTCAGGGGTCTTTACTGGAACAAGTGTTATTTAATGTCTTCATCACCGACATAGGCAAAAGGATCCCTCAGCAAATTTGCAGGTGACACCAAGCTGAGTGGTGCAGTTGACACACCTGAAGGATGGGATGCCGTCAGAGGGACCTGGACAAGCTCAAGAAGTGGGCTGGTGGAAATGTCATGAGTTTTAACAGGACCAAGTGCAAGGTGCTGCAGCTGGGTCAGGGTAACCCCTGTATCAGCAGAAGGCTGGGAAATGAACAGATCCAGAGCAGCCCTGCCAAGAAGGGCTTGGGGTGCATGAGAGGCTGGACATGAGCAGGCAAAGTGCCCTTCCAGCCCAGAAAACCACTTATATCCTGGGCTGCATCAAGAGCAGAGTGGCCAGCTGCTCAAGGGAGGGGATTCTCCCCATCTACTCCAGTTTGGTGAGACCCCACTTGCCTACTAAAAGGATGCAAGAGAATTTTTAGCAATGTATTAAGAAAAAAAAGTCTTAATAATTGTAAGCACTAGAGCCCTTGAAAAAAATATATCTATGAAGATTACAGAATCTACATCACTGAAGAGTAAAAAAATTCATTAAGACATATCCTAAGCTGCCTGATCTAGCTTAAGAGTTTGGCCTGCTTTCAGCCTGTGCTAGAAGGGGAGTACCTTAGAAATTCCTTCCACCCCAGAACATAAAACAAATGTAATCCTTTATCTCATATCTCTTCTGGTTTGCCAAAGCCAATGTGTCATATGCAACTTCTGAGTTTCTTGTGCCAAGAACTATTAGGAAAATACAAAAGAGTTTCTCTATTGTCTGATGTGCAACAAGGAATAATCTCTTTTTTGTATCTTATACACTTGATATCACTGGATACTGGAGACCTGCAGCAATAAAACCTGATTATCATGGTATGCAAAACATGTACTTATACAGAGAAGTTTATTTGTAGATCAACTTGGATAGCAATTCAGCAATTGCTGCATTTGGATGCTATTTCTTTTAATAACTTTTAATAATTATTTTAATAATTTTAATGATACTATTGTTATCTATAAATAATATATATATAATATTTATATATATATTTATATTTTATGGTGCTATTATACATTTTTAATGATACTATACTAAGGCTATTTAATCTGAAAACCTAGTCCTGCTGGCTATCAATTGATGTACAGTCACAAAGAGTAGTGAAGTGAGCTGAAGATTTCACATGGAGAACAAAGCTTGAGTGTAAGTACTAAGCAGTAGTTTTTAATCTCTGTTGGAAGAAGTTTAGGGTGTATGCATCTGAGAGTCCCCTGGGGACTGGTGTGACATTGGTGTGGGCTATGAGTCAGAAATGCTCAGGAAAATGTTTTTGAAAGGATAAAGCTCTTTAATACAGCATAATTCTCAAAAATATTAACTACAGAGAACATAATGAAAGATGCATACTGTTAATCTAAAATATGCCCATCTCTTTTAGATGCTACAATATGTCAGTGTGAACAAGCATATTTTAAAGTGACAGGTTAAAAAATTAATATTCAACTAGTAGCTTTACTAACTCCAAGTTAAACTGTTTTATTTAACTACCTAAATTCTTTATCCTATATCATTACACCATTTTAAAATGCAGTTTGCTTTATTTTTCCTCCAGCTTTTCTTCTTCAACTACTCTGCTTGAAACATATGGTTCTATCACCAAGAGCAAAAAGAGTGGGCTCAGTCCTCACCTATTGCTGAGATTAAAGAATACCTTAGTTAAAACCAAATCTAAATAATCTCCATTAGAGGACAAGACAGTACAACTATTCAAAATGTCTCTATCATGGTTTAGAAATAGTCGGGAAGGACTTTAAGTAGAATCCAGGTCACTGATCCCTGTCATTTTCATCACAAAATACACAGACCTTTGAAAGAAAAACCCTGTAAGCAAGAAGATCTTATACTTATTAAAAGGTTAGAATTACCGCTCTTGCATTAGAGATGAACACCATCCCCAGAGTAAAAGCAGCCCAAAAATGGTAGAAAGGGTGGAATTTTTCAGCTCTACAGTTTAAGCTATTGCTTAAATATTTATATATTTGTATTTATAGAATATATATTCTATAAATATATATTAAGCTGTAAAAAAGCATTGTAACGTGACACTCAGTTCAGATGTTAAAGAGAAGAAAAGGCCTTGATAAGTTATACTCTCCAGACATCTGCTGGTTGATAATGTCCTGATGTTCTCTCACTCATGATAGGGAGAGTTGACTCATGTCCCTCATGGTCTTGGAGTTAAGTCATACATGATTAGAGTGAAAAGAGTGGTTCCAGTGTCCTGCTCTCAATTGTGTTGATGAAGCATCGGGCTGGGTGATGTGTTCCTGATCATTCCCCAATGACATGATTTATTACCCTTTTCTACAGCTCTTTTCACAGTCCAGTTTCTTCATCTTTAGCATCAGCTATTCTCATTTACTCTTTCCCCAGGGATCTCAGTTTTGCTGACTTTTTACACCTTCTTGTTATTCATGATGCGATTGCCCTGGAAAATTCCACCTTGGTCAGCAGTTCTGTAAGGTAATGCCTCTTTTTATACATAGTTTTTCATTTCTGCCATTTCTCATGTTGTTGTCATCTTAGTTTAGTAAGGCTTGGCCAGCTATGTTTACTCTTTTGCTATTTGTTACACCTGTATTTTCTCTTGCTGTTCTCTTCTTAGTGCAGTTCAGGACTTTTTTTTCTGGACACTCCAAAACAAGTAGCAGCCCATAAATTCTGCTTGTTTATCTGGCCTTTAATCTGCCCAAGATAAATACTTGTCTTTAAAAGAGGGCATCAGAACATAAAATGCTATTGCCACCAAAAAATGCTACTTACTGGCTTTTGATCAACTTTTGTTGCAAAGTAAGGGAAAGTATATAAAACAATGCCACCAAGAGACCATGTCTATTATTGATGAGAACAGTTGTGAATTACCATCCCATAGTAACAACATTTTCTTTTCCCTTTATTTGTAGTCCTTCCAGTTTTTAAGAAAGGGGATGGCATGTGTTGGCTGGTATATATTGAATGAGAGTGCTGACAGAGCAGAAATGGCATAGCCTGTGAGCAAATGGAATAAAGCAATTAATACATATTTCTACTTTAACTGACTGTTCTAGAGATTACAAATAAGGTAATATTAAATGAGTGAGAGAAAAAAAGATGGGCCCTACATATATATCCACTGATGGTTACCAGTGAAAATGAGTAAAAGTAAACACAGACTTTATTTTAGACAGTACTTTCATTAACATCCAAGCCCCTCAGTGGATCAGACAGGGCCAAATTCATCTTTGTCCCCTAGTTCTTGGCAACATCTACTTCAGATATTGGACAGAGCTTCAGATAGCCTAAACATGGATCTTTCCATTGGTTCTGGAAGAGACATAATGATTTATAACCACTGAAATCCACCATTGTGTGTTTGCAAAGGGTGTAAATCAGAGCAGAGACAGATCCATTGATTTTTCCTCTCACTTCCTTTCCAATACCTTCTGCTTTGCAGTGCTTAACATTTTCTCATCAGTTCTTGCAGATATCACCTGCACTGATTTTAGTCACTCCTGAGGTATAACAGCTTCCAAACAAGTACATCGTTAAATAATTCATTTAACACTTTCTTTCTAATCAGAGAAATAATGAATAACAAATTGAATAATAAACAGTAAAAAAGTGTTTATATTAGCTCAGTGTATAAGAATTTACTTATATTTTGATTTACATTTTAGACAGTGAAGCTGTAATCTAAAAATGTGTAGATGAAATACTACTATAATGACTTTGATACTATAAATAACAATTACTCGTTTTATAAGCCCTTGAATGAACTCAGTTTTATTTCAAAATTGCATGAATGACCTGCCATCTTTACATATCAGATCATTAGTAGAGATTTATACAAATAATATGGTGATTTATTATGGTTCTCTAAGATATCTAGTTGTAGTTTATGCCGTGATTTCAAGCATGAATACTGTCAATGATTTGCTTGAACTAAAAAGTTTATCAGTAGAAACAAAAACACTGACAAACTGGCTGCTGTACTCTATACGAATTGATCTGGTAATGGTAGAACAGAAAAAAATGTCTTAAAAATTCTTTCTGTAAGAAGGCAACATTTACATTATGACCAATAAATAATACTGAAGATGTTACCCAATATACATGAAAATGAATTATGGTCATTGACAAACTAATGTTGAACTCGTTTTGTGCATTGTTAATTTAATACTACTAGTAAATCCATACAATATTTGATCTGCATTTAAGATTACATTGATCAATATCTTTGGTCAGTTACAGAGACCTGTTTTAGGAGATTTCCATTTGCATAACTATTTAACATCTCTTTAACTGCTTTTTGCATGAAACAGTCAATGAAATGCAGTGCAATCCTATGTTCCTTAAACAAAAATTCTATGAACATCAAATATTTGCACTGTATGGAAAGAGACTGGAGGATTGATTGGCTGATAAAAGGATTTTCTATGTGTCATTGTAATATTGCAAAACTGGGCACTTACTTCAATAGGAGGAATTTTACAGGTTTATACTATTGCAGAAAAAAAAATCTTACTACTGAATCCTTTACAGTAATGTTTCTGGAATAAAATTGAAATGCTTTATAATTTTGGGTCATTCTCTAAGTAAGGGAAACATTCCATGAATTTTATTTTTTTTTGTTCAAATATTTTAATACTTGTCCCTCCTGTAGATTGACAAGTCTTAAACATAGTGTCACAAATAATAAACTCATTGAAGATGCAGCATCACTTAATGCTAATAGTCAGAGAAAGTATTCATAGTCCTTTGTTTCTTTAATCTGCTGAATTCTTTGATGTCCTGTCCTGAGATGCTGCAGTTTCTAGTTAAAGCAACTTGGACTAGGCACTTCCAGGTGTCACACCCCTACCTTCCCCTCAACACACAGAATGACTGAGAGAGCCAAAGCATCCTCAGAAAAATATATCACATTTCAGGTATAAAATGGCCTTGTTCCTAGTCAGGCTTAAATTCCTAAAGATTGTGAACAAAATATTGTATCATCCTGAGAGATGAGTCTTATCAACACACATATTTTCATAGCTCTATGAAAAGGAAAAAACTTTACTTCATTTAGCAGTTTTGACAATGCTGTACAAATCTTTTCCATACACAGAGGGCCTGCTCTATGACTTAGTATTGCTTATCTCCAAAATAAACACCATTTTGACTAGGTCAAGTGGCAGAATTCGATAAAATATCAATTTTTAAAACACTTGTATTGGGAAATCTATCCTTCTCTTATAACCCCCCAGAGCAGTCTTTTCTTTGGTCTAATTTTCAACTCATCCTTACATTTATAGATTTTTCTAGCACTGTTACTTTGCACTCAACCATTTCATATCTGCTGCATGGAGTAATATTAAAGATAGGTCATTGTGCACAGCTGCCAGCAAGAAGCATTTTAAGATAGTGTTGGATACATTTCTTTTGTCTTTCCAGTCAATTATTTAATCAACATGCCTACTATAGAAAAATAATGTTCAAAGTACAATGGGACATGCTATAATATCTCACTGTTCTTTAAACCCCTATATGTTGTTTCATAGCATTGTAGTTTTTTCATACTTTGTAATCACTACTTTCTTGACACCCACCGTACATTGGCTAATACAATGACTAAAAATACATCTTAGAGTTTCCTGATAATGTCTAAATTTATTTGCAATCTATGTCTGAATAATTAAAATAAAAATATTGCCCAGTCTGCTTTTTAAATCAATACTTGCATATGGAAAATATCAGTAATACAAAAAGAAATGTTTAATTTCAGTATTTCCTTTTATGTTATGTTGTTAGTTGTAGGATTATAAATAGCACTCAAGTTACTTTAAAAAATGTTTTATTATTTTACCAGAAAGGTAAAAAAATCATACAACTATACACAATCAGTAATAGAAAAGTTCCTTGCACCCACATTTAACTGCTGAGCATGCAGAATTGTGTGCTTGACAAGTCCAGTTCCAGCCTCAGCATCCATGTAATTCTTCATTTTAATTAGATTTCTTGGCAAAGATGCAGACCAAAAGCTCATAACTCTCCTCTGACTGTTTTAGATGAATCAGCCTTGCTGTGATACAGTGCACACCTACACGCTCACATGCTTCTTAGCTGTGGATAGCAAGAATTAAATTAAAAAGTCACATAGGCCCCTTACACAATGGGAATAATGGAAAGTTTGGCATTTTCACACTTATTTCCAGAGTGATATTTCACTCTTCCATCTTCTCAGTGCTCCATGTATTTAACTAGGGATTTCTTGCAAAAACTTAATATGATCCTATGAAAAGTGGAGTGAAAATCACACTATAATGGCTCCAATAGCTCTATAGATTTTATCTAGAAGTAAGGAAATGTGATCCAAGTCATTTCACTCTGGGAAATAAAGACTGAATTCCCCAAAATGTGGTTACTCTCTTGCAGTGTCGGCATAGCCTGGCTCGGCTAGCCCCGGAACATAGGGCTTTACCCACTTAGATGGAATTCACCTTAAACCGGTGGGGGTGGAAATGCAGGCGTACCCGCGCCCCCACGTAACTAGATCACGTGGCCCTTCTGTTCTCCAAGTCTCCGGGTCTCTGACGAGTACCTTCGGCGTTTCCTGGAGCGCTAGCTGACTGCTCTTCACGAAATGACGGGTCACTAGCGGGTTCAGGGATTCATATGAACAGTTCAAAAAATTGATAGTAAACAAGGCCCTGGCCAACCTTACCTAGGGGGGCTCTTTTCTCAGAACCTGCTGCTGCTGGTTGAGGACCCTTTTGAGATTTTAATGAGTCCTCTCCACAATCGCCTGGCCCGTCGGGGAGTGGGGGATGGCTGTCTTGTGTTCCACACCCCATTGCTGCAGGAAACTGCAAAATTCCCTAGATGTGTACGCAGGGCTGTTGTCGGTTTTTAGACATTTGGGGATGCCCAAGAAGGAGAAAGCCAGGACTAAGTGCCTTATGGCATCTCCTGCCTTTTCCCCTGTGTGGGCAGAGGCATAGACAGCTCCCGAGAAGGTGTCCACTGAGACGTGCACGTACTTTAGCTTCCCAAATTGGGGGAAGTGCGTGACATCCGTTTGCCACACCTTGCAGCTGGAGAGTCCATGGGGATTTACTGCCGCACCTAGGGTGGGGAGGGCATGCTGCTGACAACTGGGACAGGCGCCCACGATCGCCTTGGCCTGGTCTCAGGTGAGGTGGAAACGCCAAACCAGACCTGGGGCATTCTGATGGAACAATTGATGACTGATCTTCGCCTGCTCGAAAACATTCGGCAAAGGGGTCATCTCAGCAGGGGCAGCGAGAGCGTCAGCCCTCCTGTTTCCTTCCGCGATGAACCCGGGCAACTCCGTGTTCGATCTTGTGTGCATCACGTAGAATGGTTGCTCCTGGTGGGAAATCAGCTTAAGCAGTTTCGAGAGCAATTCAAACAAAGCAATGCTGGAGACCTCTTGCAGCACAGACCCTTCAGCTCTGGATACTACTCCGGCTACATATGCCGAATCGGTAACCAAATTGAATGGTTCAGAGAACCTCTCGAAAGCCCTGATGACTGCGGCCAACTCAGCGACTTGGAGCAAACCTTCGACCTCAGCAACATCTGATTCCCACCGCTGAGTCTGAGGGTCTCTCCAAGCCATTACTGACTTGTGGGACACGTCTGTAAAAACTGTCAAAGCGTCAAGGGGCTCTTTACTTTGAACGCTTTTTAAGTCCAATTGGAATTGAGCATCTTGATTGAAAATTTTGTGGGCGGGCCGATGAATCGAAATTTGGCCTGAGTAGTTATCCAGGGCAAACTGCAATGCTTCGTTCTCTTGAAGCAAGTGCTCTAACATTGCCTTTGTAATGTGGCCCGAATTTAGCCGAATTGGGACGTGAATGCATTCGAAATTGCAGCCGGTCAGTTCTCTAATGCGGACTCTGGCCTTCTGGATAAGGTCAGCCATCAGTTCCTGTGGCCATGTCATCCTTTTGGACCTCTGGTGGCTGAGAAAGACCCACTCTATGATGGAGAGAGGATCTCCACCTCGGTCCTTTCTGGGGACGGTGGTGACTCCCTTGTCCCATTGGAAGATCAACCCATGGAGGTGTGGTAACTTCCCTAAAACGATAAATTTAAAGGGCAGGTCAGGCTTGCACCTGTTTGCCTGCCAGGTGGACATGGTGTTCTGGACCTTCTCAAGGGCTCTCTCTGCCTCTGGGGTGAGTGACCTAGGGGAACTCAGCCCCTCTCCCCCTTTCAATAAATTGAAAAGTGGGGCTAGGTCCTCGGTAGAGAGACCCAGCCAAGGCCTCACCCAATTCAATGCCCCACACAGTTGGTGGACATCCGCCAAGGTCTGAATTTCAGTTTTAATAGCCAATTTTTGTGGAACAATGGTCCGCTTACCAATTTCAAGCCCTAGGTACTTCCAGGGTGGCATCCTTTGAATTTTAGATTCTTGCAGCTCGAACCCTGCAGCAACCAGTGAAGCCACTGTAAGGTCAAGTGCGTGGGCCAACAGGTCATCATTCAGGGCACACACGAGTACATCATCCATATAGTGATGAATGATGGCCTGGTGTGCGGCTGCACGGACTGGAGACAGCAAGGAAGAGACGTACCACTGGCAGATGACAGGGGAGTTCTTCATGCCTTGCGGCAGGACTTTCCAATGGTATCTCTTCCGAGGGGCTTCTCAGTTGATGGTGGGAACCGAGAAGGCAAAGCGTGGGGCATCGTCTGGGTGCAGGGGAATTTGGAAAAAACAATATTTTATATCAATTATGGCCAGATTCCAATTTTGTGGGAGCACGGTTGGGGAAGGCATCCCTGGTTGAAGAGACCCCATATCTTCAATGACTTCATTGATTTTCCTGAGGTCGTGAAGAAGCCGCCACGTGGTCTTATGTGGTTTTTGGATGACAAACACTGGGGAGTTCCACGGCGAGGTGGTCTCCTCAATGTTGCCCTTTCTAGCTGCTCCTCCACGAGCTCGTTGAGCGCCTTCAATTTTTGTTTTGAAAGCGGCCACTGTTCCACCCACACTGGTTCATTAGTTCTCCAATTCAGTTTCTAGATGGGACGCTCCTCAGTGGCCGCTGCCCGAAACCTTTCGGGAGGGTCGGGTATGCCAATTGTGACCCCTCACTGGGCCATCAGGTCTCTTCCCCACAGGGGCTGCTTGTAATCCATCACGAAAGGACGTAGAGTAGCCAATTATCCCTTCGACCCCTGAATTTGCACCACGCTCTTCGATTGCTTTGCCAATTGAAGACCCCCTACGCCTTCAACATGTCCAGCAACGCTCTGCAATTCCCAATGTGACGGCCACAACCTCGTGGGTATGATCGTCACATCTGCTCCAGTGTCTAGGAGACCGTTGATCACTTTGGTCTCCCTGCCCACAGTGATCTTACAAAGCTCTTTCGGCTTGTTCCTCCTGATTGCCCTGACTGAATTTACTTTAGGAGGCTCTTCCTTTTTGTCCTCGGATTCCGAATATGAATTTGCGTTAAATTGAGACATAGCGGGAATCACCTGGGCAATAATCTGACCTTTGGGAAGGAACGTGGGCAGATGTAGACTGTGCAGCCAGACAACGAAGCGCTCCGGGTTGGTCGTAAGGACCCCGGGAGCCACTTCTATGTCCATCGGTGTAAATTTACAATCCCCAACGACGACATATTTCCTGTCGATAAGGGGCCACGTACCTTGATCTTTGGCAACGGTGACGGTGTGTCACTGCCTGTCCCGCAGGTGGAGGGGTTCAGCTAGCCGTAGATGAAAAGGCTCCTGGCAGGAAGTAGTCATCAAAGTAGCTGATGATTCTGGCAGAACAGAGTGTCTAGTCAGGTGTGAAGTCTCATCTGGTGGTTGGTCCTGGAGAGGACCCGTGGTTGTGTCTTGTGTGGGAGACTATCAGGATCATTACGACCCGTCACACCTTTCCCTTTTTCCCCTACTATGGCTCGAGCCACCCGATTGGCGTCTACGCACTGGGTGGTCTCGCGCTCGCCTCTTAGTTTTTTGGACCTGGTTGGTGTGGTCCCTTTCCTCCGCTTCCCCTCCCTCCTTCCCTCTTTCCCTTCTTGAATTCATTAAACTCCTCTTTGAGAGGGCACTGTTGGCACCAGTGCCCCCTCTGGCCGCACAGTAGACATGGCCTATCGGAAGACTTCCTCATACTGCCAGGTGTGCGCGAGGCGGAAGCGTTCGGTGGAATCAGCATGTCGGCTGTGGCTGTGGTGGGACGGTCACTCTTCCTCCCTTTGCCTGGTGGACCTTGGGCTAACAGGGGAACCTTGTTTTCTACGGCCTGGAGCATTTCCTGCAGGGTAATTGTTTCCTTTGGCTTCTTTGGGAGCGAGAGAATTACTGCCTTGCATCTCTCGTTGGCATGCGTAAATGCCACCTGCTCCAACACTTTCTCCCTGGCCAAAGGATCTAGGACCTGTTGCTCCACGGCCGCAGTCAGTCTTTCAACGAACTGCACATATGGTTCCGTTGGGCCCTGAAAGATATCTAAAAAAGGAGGTAGGGGACTGGAAGGCTGCATTCCCAGAAATGCCTTCTCCGCCTGTGAGGTGATGAATTCAAGAACGGGTTTGGGAATGCCCGCTGCCTGTTCGGAGGCCACCGCCCAGTCACTCTCACCCACAAGATGGTCGAGGGTGATTGCATCCCCATTGTTGTCCACAGCAGTGTCAGGATTCCTCAAAAGGCTCAGGAGGAAGATGCAGAAGATCTTTCCAGGTGGCCTCCCAGAGCTTATACTCTGTTTTATTACAGAGGCACTTGAAAAGATGCTTCAAATCGAATGGGACGACCACTGACCCAGCGAATTGGGCACTTAAAAGTCCTTGGAAGTATGGACTCTCCCATCCATACTCCCTCAGGGTCTTCACCAAATCCTTGACAACATGCTGAGACAGAGCCTGCCAGGTGACAGTTGTAGTCTGTCCCCCCCTCCCTCTTCTATAGGTTACCGGAGCGAGGGTGGGAGGACTACCGGGGACCAGGCTTCCGGGTTCCGGCTCTCCCTCCTCTGAGTCCCGACCGTGGGAACCGGAAAGCAGGCCGTGGGAACCAGAGGGAAGGCGGGGCACAGGGCACACAGGGGGAGTGGCCTGGGGCTGGGAGGGTTTTGAGGAGGCGGAGCTTGGGGCAGAGTAGGAAGGTTCGGGGGTGGCGCAGGGGAAACACCAAGGAGGAGCAAGGGGAAGGGATGGGGACAAAAACTCATGGGAAAAAGGCGGGGTTTGGGAAAGGAAGGGGTTGGTCGAAGGACTAAAGGGGTTTTGGGAAGGAGAAGGAGAAAGGGCGGGAAGGGAGGACAAGGAAGACGAACACGCCACGCGGCCGCCGCCATCTTGCCAACTGGGGCTGAGGGGGCCATTTTGTGGTGGCTCACCCTCAGCCATGCTAAACCAAACTCGGGATTTTTGAACTGGGGAAAATTGGGGAAAGGAAGGGTCCTGGGCAGCCTGGCCAGGGCCACCACAGGAATCCGGAGCAGTCCGGCCAAGACTACCCAGGCGGGGGGACTTTGGCATCCTAAGGGAGCTGGGGCTGGAGGGAACCAGTCTCCTCGCCGCACCCTTAAGGATCCCTGCCTGGGGATGAGGGGATTTGGGACTGGGGCACGAGGCAGAACTGGGGGAAACACAACTAGAACTCTCTGGCAACCTTTTCTGCACTCTCTTAATCTGATATAGAGCCGCTCTAACCCGCTGTGCCCAAAATATGAATTTGGTAGCTTGTGAATCCCCTGACTCTGCCAGGGGACTCTCAATTTTTTGCAGACATTGTTCTAAAAGGGAATGCTGCTGATGTGTTCAGGGGAGGTCTTTGGAAAGTGCAGGTACTAACCTTTTAAGTTCCCCTTTTGAGAACTTAACCTCTGAAACCGAAAGAACAGCAATAACCTTATGAAAAACTCCTTTTTGTGCGGAGGAGAGCCTTGCACCCATCTTGGCTCGATGTTATAAACTGCACACCTCTCACAGCGCAACCGACAATGCAAAATTAAACCGAAACAAAAATGCCAGACACGCTTCAAACCTGGTCAGGCAGGCGCCTTGCCCCCGGGGTGTTGTGAAACAACAGAAAAACCGATAGCAAAAACAGAAACACCCACCATCAGTCTCAAACAAAACCTCAAAAGCAACCGAAACAACAGAAAAACCGACCGGGAAAAGGACTGAGGAAGGGCAGAAGAAAATTTCCACCCCCCGCAGGGATCGCGACCCTTAGCCTCCTGGAGCAGGTCCTCCAGGCCAACTATCCCAAATGAGGGGATTGCCTCGAGGCTTTTAACAGCCTCCCAGTGAGTTCCCACAGGGGATATACTCACGCAGTCTGGTCAGTGGTTAAGGAGTCGTCGCACTGGGGCTCCTCTTCCAAGGGAGACTTCCCTGGGCACTGGGAAGCTGCCTCCCCCCTCCACCGGGAGCACACTCCGTGCAGGAGCTGCTTTGACTGGCAGCACGTGAAGCGCTGAAGGATCGGGTCCGGGCGTATCCACAGATCCCACAGATCCACGGCACAGGGTCCAGTGCGAGCTGGGCCAGCTGTGTCAGCCCTCACGCTGCCACACACTTCAGCGTGCTCTCTGGTAGGGGCCCCATGTTGGGCACCACTCTGCGGTGTTGGCGTCTCCTCACTCGGCTAGCCCTGGATGCCGCCGCAAGCTGGTGGTCTGTGCCTGACGTCAAGAGCTCTTGTGTGTGGCGATGGAGAGGAGTCAGAAAAAGGAGGAACTGTTTGGGGGTAAAACACAACTGGAGTTTATTAGGACGGAGCCCTCACCTCACAGCCGGTGTCCCAAGAGAGAGACTCAGCACAGAGAGACAGCTCCTTTTAAAGATAGGCGGGACTCAGGGATGGGTTACAGAGTGGGCCAATAGGAAGAAACCAGGGAGTGGCTGATAACCTGAGTGCCGTAAGTAACAGCAAACTAGAGGGAAGTGGGGAGGGGATGGCTGGATCCTGCCCAATCACTCGATGCCTCTCCCAGAACTTTCCAGACTCAGGGAGAGGCCCCGGGATGATGGACAGGACCAGGGGGATACATAACACAAGATTGACAATTCAGGAGGGAACCAATCACAGGACAGTTGCAGGGGAAAGGTATGGGGGAGGGTTACGTAACAAGATGGGGTACAAGGGAACAAAATGGAGTCCAAAGGACAAAATGAGAGTACAAGAACTGAACTATACACAGAACCAATGTGAAACCCAAAAACACACCTCCACACTCTCTTCCAGCTCATCCTGGTCCAGCATGGGTACTTCCCATGGGGTCATTCTTTCAGGAACAGCCTGCTCCAGTGTGGGTTCCCTGTGAACCACAGTTGCTACCAGGAACCTGGTCCTCAATGATTCCTGCATGGGTGACAGACAACCAGCTCAGTAGCTGTACTGGACTGAGACAGGATTTGTTCTTTGCCTTCTTAATGTTTAGTTCATTTTATCATTATGTATTCCATTCTTCCTATACTGTTGGCCATTAAACTGTCCATAAGGAAAGGTAATTTGAAAGCATACCAACGTGGATTTTTTTTTTTTTTAATATGCCAGTCTATTCAAGTTTCAATAACTACAGAAATTCAGGAAGAGTATAAAAACATATAAAAAACTTTTTTGTCTGAATTAGATTTCAGCTTTGCAGAGTCTGAGGGTTTTATTCTTATGGAATGCTTACAAATAGAACAATATTCTTTAATTTCTTCTGATGTGATTTCAATTTGTCATCACAGTACAGCCTGAGCTCTCCTTATTGACCAAACGTTATTGTTTCTCTGTTATTATGGAAAGACCTTGATCTCCAGTTGATAAAAGTAATAGAGTCCATAATGGGACTATAATGGGTCAATTCAAAGGTCAACCTATTCCAACATGTGCTAGTAATAAAACAGTTAGAAAAGCAAATATGAGCAGTGCAATACTACAGCCCCCAAGATACTCACTTCACTTCACTTCCTGTGATTTAATGTTCTGCAGCTTTTTGGGCCACAGAGGGATTTGTGGTAGTTAGTAACCAGCAGTAGGGTGTTTCTCACACAAATTTACTATGTTCTTTTTGATCTCGTGAAATCATTTGGCCTCTGCAGCATCCCATTGTAAAGAAATTCCGACTTAGCTACATAGAAAGAAGTTTGTGTTTTGTCTGTAACATGCTAGTTCTAGTGGAGCTCCTTAGTATTTACTGCACAAGACAGTAAAACAGCTGAGGTTGGTTTCTTCAAACTCCTTCTGTTTCTAACAACTGTTACCCGTGATTCTCTCCATCATCTCTTCTGCAGACTGAAGACCATTCATCCCTACAGTTACAGATGCCCTTCCTGCTCTTCTTTGTACCTTTTACATTAATGATTTGTCTAGTTTCTTTTATTTTGTTAGTCATTGCTAGCATTTGACTTGTCCATTACTGTGTACATCATAGCAGTAAAGCTTTTTCACATTTATCCCATTTATTTATATTTAATTGTAGCTGTCATTTGACTGTTTGTGTAACCTTCCCACAATTCTTTACAGTGACCATTTATATTATGCTGAATATCTTAGTGTCAGCAGATATTGTCAGTTCATATTTTAATTGTTTTGTAGATCAGCTATAAATGTCGTGCTTAAAAAAAAAAAAAGGAGGAGTTCAGATCTATTTGGGCAGTTTCTCCATGACACAGGTTGTGCTGAGACACAGTAGCTAATGTTTCTGCAGCTATATTTTTCCTCTCTTCTTGTGAATTTTTTATAGTATTAGAAGCACAGAGTAATTCCTCTATTTAACTTCAAAATCAAAGCCCTTATGGCTGAGCAAGGTGTGAATAAGCACCTGTTTGTTCAGCTGGCCTGGGCATCGCCTGCACTAATCACCATGTCAGGGCACAATAAAGACATCTGCCCACAGAAGCTGGAGTATCTTACCAGAGGTACCTGCTCATTCTGTAGGACTTGAGAGAGCAGTTCCTGGAAGGCTTTCTACACACCACTGCACACTGACTGGCACAGGTGCAAATTTTCCTATTAGTGTAAAGGTGAGCATATCATGAGGATACCTGGCTGCAAAGGAAATGCAGTGTTCCTCCTAATTAAACTTACCTGTTCCTTCTCACCAACCCCAGAAGGCTGAACTGTACTGTAATTTCAAACCTCTAAGCTAGTTTGGAGGGTACTTCAACGTCATTTGGTATGAAAGTTGCTCTGCTAAAGGCAGTAACTCTGTCATTTATTTAATGATTGCCTTGAACTATATTAAACAAGCTCTGGAAGGAATGATCAAGGGGCTGGGAATGGGGGAAAAAATCAGACTGTAAGTGAAGGAGACATATGATGTATAGATCAGCTCTGGGTTGAGGGAAAATTGTATCACCTGGAACTCAAATGAGAAAATTAGACCCTATCTATTGTTGACATAGAAGCAATCAGTAAATGCGAAATACTGAGTGATCCTATACATAACATCTTCTCTTTATCATTTCTTAATTTATTTTGGATTGTCAATTTCCCAACATTTTCTTTCCAGATTTTATACATCATTGTTTTGTTTCTCTTTTTTTGATGACACCTTTTATTTTCTCTCATCTTGGAAATGCCTTGCTTCAGTGTAATGTTATAGTCATTACTTGTCCCACAAACACTTTTATGCCTCAAATAAATGACTGCACAAGGTTAAGTAATAAAAATACATTTTATTTTCCTGTATTTATGATATTTCCTCTCACTGATAATCTGTCTTGTCAATTAAATTTAAGTATTTGAACAGCTCATAGCAATTTATCTACTCATCTGGGTAGTTGGTAACATAGTGGCAAAAAGTTAGTTCTAAATTTCAGAGGAAAGTGTTCAAAGAATTTTAGTATATAGCAGTTTTCTTTTTAGTTAGCATATACAAAGCTCTAATGTGCCTTATTATATGATGCTACAACACACCTACAATATCTCTGTACATGAAAACTCGCTGGGCTGAAAAGGAACTTAAAGAGGATTGAAAACTCTGTCATAGCTAGCCTTGAGTCTGCAGTGGCAGAGTGTCTGCAGCTGTCCCAGTAATTGCCCAAAGACAGTTATCTTTCCCCCTTTACATAGTCTAAATATAGAGTAGTACCACATCCCAAAATAATGAATCAGTCTAGAGGCTAAAAATCTTGTCTCTGGCTGAGAGACAGAAAGTTTACAGATACTTGAAAGATAGAGATACTGGCTGAAATTTGGGCTTAACTGAATCAGTAATTTTTTGATTGGGACCAGAAATTCACCTGCAGTTACCAGTTCACATAATCTTAGGAAATTATCCATTCTTACTGATACCATTGTTCTCCCAATCCATCAAAGGTCATTTTACTTATCCTGCACATTTAGCAACAAATCTTCAGTGCAGTTTAGCCTTTCAGTCTTTACAACATCCTATTTTTTCCTCTCAAGTTCACATATTACTACATTTTGGAAATAAAGAAAACTCCTCACTTTCTTACTTAATAGTTTCCCACTTAATCTGCAATATGAACAAAGTGAGTCAAAAACATTTTCCTGCATAAAAGTGCTAGGGATCTACTGAGGGGAGGGGATGACTTGACCTGCATTGCTTTTTTAGAGTGTTGACAGGCTTCCTTCTGTAGATTAACACTTCATTCTGTATACAATGTCAGTTTATTCTGACATATTTTGTTCTTTTATTTCCAGATACAGATCTAAAAGATTGTTTTAAATCTAAAAGATTGTTTATATCTAAAAGTGGGTGAAAATATAATAATGTCATGTTAGTCAACTGTAATTGATCTTTCACCACTAAAATCAATGTGATTATTACTTTTATTATAACAGAATTTGCCCTTAGCAGTGATGTCTGACCTCTGCTCTTTTTGTATTTTATTAAAACATGTATTCAAAATCAAATCAGTACCCTTAAATTCTTTTACAAACAAGATAATTTTACATTGAGTTTGTTGAAATAACAAAGGTCAAGACACAGATTACAAAATATGAAAGATATTTAAAAATTATAAACTTGCTTTTTATTATGAAGTTTAGGTCTCAGCTTCTCATACCAAATTTTCATCAAGTTTTTGTTCTAGAGAAAGCTTAGTTGTTTCTTTGCAGAAACTTCAAATGTATCATCTGGTATTTCTAATCTCTGTAGTATTACAAACATTCCTTTGGGCATCAAGCAATGCTTCATGGTTTTTTTGTTGTTTTTTGTTTGTGTGTTTGTTTGTTTGTTTAAAATAACATTTATTCAGAAAGTCTTCTCTACTCATTTTTACAGGCATCCTTTTTGTGTGCAATTCAAAATTACTTACTCAAAAAGGGATATTTTAGGTTCAAACCCCCATAAAATGTATTTTAACAATAAGTATGAATAATAAAAGTCTGACATATTTTTTAAAAATGTCAGTGAACATATTCTTCCTTTAGCTAACAGAAAGGTTGAACCTAAAGCAGAAACAAGCAAAAATACTAAGTCAGAAATAATATGACATTTCTTTCACTGCTTTTTAATCCCTGTTGTGGGAGGGAGGGAGTGTCCCTTCTATGCCAATAGCTACTTACACATTCACAAACTTGCTTGTGCAAGGCTTTGGAGGAAGATCCAAAGATCCATGACTTCTTGGACAGGTAGAAACAGGTTTATATATATATATATATATTATTATTATTTTCAGAATCATGATGCTAGTCTTCCAGTTTTCAATAAAGAAAGGAAGAAAAGACTTTGTTATGACAGACCAAACATCAACAGCATAGTCGGTAGGCCCATGGACAGACATAGCTGGTTTTGAGTAAGTTCATTCTATGAGGTTTCTCCTTCTACATACATAACTAATAAGAAAACAAGGTCCTTGCACAACCTGATGCACAATCCAATCCATATGAGAAAACCTTCCACTAAGCATAGCTTCTACTGATGAAAACCTTGTTGTTTGTATAATTTTATGCAATCATAGACTCAGTTTTCTAAGTACATGACTGCAGTCTTGCCATGTGTTTCAGAATCATGTTCTGCAGAATGTGAATAGGGGAGAAGTTCCATCATTCTTGGCTCACATAGTGAATTTGTGCTTATATTTTGTAGATTATACTGCCACTGTGCTCTAGTTATATAAGCCCAGTGATTCTATTTTCCAAGTAAAATCATCCCCTAGTACAAAGATAAGTTTGAATAGAGGTGTATGCAAACTCTTTTAGAAGGTTTACTTGCAACAAGAACTATTTCGGAGAACTCAGATATAAGTTAGAGTTTGGCATATTACAGGACTGTGTAAAGTGATGCAACAGTCATTTTCTTGATATTTTCTTACTAAAAAGGAAATCTGGAATTTTATTCTAAACTGAGCTATATGACCCTAATTACTTAGTTTTCTTCCCTTAAATATTTTACCTCATCATAACATAATGTTATGATATTTCTAAGATAATGCTGTCTTTGTCTGTAATCCCAGAGGTATTTCAGAAATAACTTCTGTTATATTTTCACATGCCAGGCTGCCACCAGTATTTTTCTCACATTTAGAAGCATACTATTTTATTCACTCCTGTTCATTTACCCAGTTTTCCTGCTTAATCCTGCCAACCAGCCTTCACAATGTATTTGCTGTCTTGCTATCATGTTCTGACACTTTATCTGCTTCAAATTCTTATATGCATTCCCAAATTTCCATACTGTATCAGACTGTTATCACACTGACATGGCACATGGCACTTGAAGACATTTAACAAGTGTATATTTTCATTTAAATATGTTCAAAATTCTGTATGTGTTGCAATCTATATGTTTGAATGCAGAACAAGACTCCTGAAGACGATTTATGAAATTCAATTACAAATTGATGTGTGGAAAGTAGGACAAGATCCAGGTAATCTAAACCTTGCTTAACCTGGAAGTTTAGAAACCCCATCAAAAAGTCTGCTGGCTGTCCAGCAGTGCAGCCTCCCTCTGCAGGTGCCTAATTTTGCTAGCTAGAGAGTTCTGAGCCTGACAGAACTTTTACATTTTTCCATATATTTTCAGAGTGGACAAGACTATTTTCATTCTTATGACAACCTCTTTCCACGGGTCCTGCAATTCATACAGAGAAAAATCTGACTTTTCCCAAGTACCCAAAGAATTCCTTCCCAATTATGCATGGTCAGAACTGCATTTATAACACATATTGTTTGTCTCTATTACCTAGAAATTTCTGTGGGTATTTTCCACAACTGACTTGTCCCAATCCTCAGTCTTAATATTTAACCTTTGAAAATGCATAAAGATATATCTTTAAAATACTAAATATTAACTCCTATGTAAAATTAATTTCACCCAAATGAATATTACTTCTAATATGGATGCCTCTGTGTAAATTTTTCATCCTTTTCTCTAGCGGCAACTATCTACATATTTTCTAAAACAGAACAGTAAAAGATATATAGCTTAAATACTGGTTTGGTGTTCTAATGCTAGCCAGTTAAATAGTCCTCTCTTGCTCCTTGTTTCTCATGTTCCTCCTGTTCATTGCTGGCTTGTGTTGAGCTTTACATCAACAGTCACCTGCAAGTCCTTCTCCTGCAGGGCTCTCTCATTCTGTATCCAGCCTCCAGCCATGCCTGGGATTGCCATTGTCCAGGTGTAGGACCCTTCATGAGCTTCATTCCTTCACTAGTTTGCATAGTCCCACTGGACACCACCCTTCAACCTCCAGTATCCCAGACTTCAAGTTTTCAACCTTCCTGATCAGAAATGCTCTATTTGCCTGCGATTTCTTCATAGCCCATCAGTAATTTAGTGTGGCTGATGAGGTTTTGATTTTGTCCTGGTCTTACGTTTTTCTGTCAGGTCTATGTGTCTGTGTTTCTTATGCCCTTTATTATCTGCATTTGCATGGAAAAAGTCCTCAATCAAATAATCTTAGCAAAGGAAATACAGATTTTCTATTCACAGAATAGCCTGAGTTGGAAGGGACCCAGAAGGATCATCAGGTCCATCTCTGAAGTGAATGGCCCATAAGGGGATTTGGCCCTTGACCACCATGCTCTAACCAAATGAACTAATCTCAGGGTCAGATCCTACTGGGGGAGCTCAAATAGGGTGACTGTAGTGAAAAACCTCTTATAAAAGATAGAAGTACTGAGATACTTGATGTGGTATTGTTTGATTACTGGTATGCTCCTCAACTAGTAATGCTTTAACAATACAGGGAAACACACTGCAATTCTCCAAAGTAATGTAGAGATTTGTTTTTTGTTTAAATATAGCTCAGTGTAAGTCAGTGAACCGAGCCATTTTTGTAGCAATTCAGAAATAGGTAGTTCTACCACCAAGGCTTCTGTAAGCCACAAAGGCACAATATTCAACACATGGGGTTTGTAACACCCTCCATTTTCCCCTAAGGCAAACTCTTTCAAAGTTGTTGATCTAAGATATGGGTTAGTTAACAAGCTTGTATCTGAAGACTGCAGAGCAAACTGGGTTCAGAAAGAATCGATACTTCTAGATAACAGGAAGCAAGGCCAAGTCATACATTAAACCAAACAATTTAAGTATAAATATCAATGTACTGCCTGACAGGATGCCAATAAATGTGCTTTAAAAGCAAAGGTATATAGCTTGGTCATATAATTAGGAATAAAGTACCAATAAACTAAAGGCACTTCTTAACAGCACTGAATATATCTTAAAGCAGAAATTGACAGAAGCGCTTGGGAGAAACAGAAGCACAGGCAGAACCCACTTAACTTCAGCTGAAGATCAAACTTTGCAGGAAACTTTCAGAATCCCACAGGTTTGGCTGCAAATCCTTATTATCTCCAAGTCAGGTATAGATCAATACTAGCAACATTTGCAAGATTGAAACAGGTCACACTTAGGAAAGGAGATGGTATCATTTTAATGAGGAAATAAAAGATCATGACCAGGATCCTTATGAAGGAGACAGAGAAAAGTCATTCTCTGTACAGCAGATTTAATGGTTATCTCCTAATGAATGGTGTGAATGTAAGACAGAAGTTTGTTTCCCCTGGAACTAAAAGATTATGGAGTTTTTTAGGCATTCATGTTTTCTCTGAGAATTAGAAATGAGAAAGATTCAGTGAATTCTAGCAGTATTTTGCCCTAGTATATCTATATTAAATGAAAAACATATATATACAGCCATCAGAGCAGAAGAACAAAAACCTCCCTATAACTGATTGTCTGTCCACAGGATGGCATGACTTTGTAGGTCTGATTTTCATGCACCTTTTCTTGCTGAGGAATGAAGGGAAAGAGTAAGTCCTAGTACAAAGCAAATGAAGGCAGAACAGCCTGCTGCTGATCTCAGCAGAAGAAGGCAGATGACTCATTTGAGACAAATATATCCTCTACTGCTCATTCACAAATCCTGAATGGTGGAATTGCTTCTAAGATGTAAAGAAAATCCTATGAATCAATGAGTAAAAAAAAATATTTTTCAAGCAAAAGGGTTTTTTTTTAAAGTTCAGGGTTTTAATGAAAAAAAGAAAGCCTGTTTCGTTCCCTTAGCATGCCCTAATATTTAATTACTTTAACAATGCAAACACAATTGTTTCTGGTTTACCTTATCTGGGGGGGATTCATCACCAGTATTGGTGATGATAGGGATCAAACCAATAAGGAAATGCTAACAGAATTAGTTCCCAAGGGATTTATCCAATTAGGTCTCAAATACACTGGGGTGATCACATGAGATCTTTCTATAAAGTCTTTGTTTTTCTCGATAAATTTTACTGAACTGTCAGTTTGCACGTAAGCTTGTTCATCAAAAAGCTGAAGTCTAAGCAGAGCCAGAAGCATTATAGAGACCTTTTGGACAGATGCTCTATTCTAGAATTCTTTTCTTACCTCCAAGGCAAATGAAATTCAAAAATGAGTGTACAAATGCTAAGTGAAAATTATAGACCCATGCCAAATATCTGATGTTAAATAATACCTGAATTCCAAGAACTTCTATCACTTCCTCAACTTTTCCCTTCTGCAAAGTATAGAGAAAGATTCATTGCAATCTATTTGGGTTAGAACTGAAGATGCTGAAAGCACATTATTCTCTTAAAATTTCGTCTCTCACTGGAAGAGTTGCTCATTGGTTGTAAATAAAATCATTTCTGGCCCATCTGAGCTCAGGAGCACAGTCAAATGAACCCTCAGCTATGTCTGCACAGAACAACAGTGTCCAGGGGAGTCAAAAGCCTGTGACACAATGTCCTTTCCATAGTGCCTCTATTGCCCCTCCATTCTGGAACTGACTTATTTTCCAATCTTCAAATTATGTTCACAGGAAGAATTAATATTATTGCTTATAATAATTTCCTTTTAGGATAGTCCAGTGATTAAAAGCATGGTATAGCTCTGTAATATTTTAGTACTTTTGCTAACTGTACAAAAATTACTGTGCCTCTTTGGACATATCTCTTTGAATCTAAGATACAAATAAAGACATTCAACTTTCTTCAGAAAAGATTTGACAATTATTAATTTTGGTATAGCAGGAAAGACTGCTGCAAGCTAGAGCCAAAATGGCTTATCTCCTTCTGCTTGAAATTAATTTAGCAGTTATAACATATTCCAAGTTTCATCATTAAAGATTTGCCGCTGACAAAAATTATATATTTGCTTTTGAAGTTTAATTTAATTTAAGCTAAAAAAAGGAAAATTCATGAAAAAATCTAATGGATTTTAAGCATATAGTAGATGCAAGAAATTTCTTGCAGAAAGATAATGAAAAATATTTCTCCATATCTTTATGTAGTAGTGGACAAAAATGCATGTAACACAGGAGCAAAAATGTTTAAAACTGCCAAAAAAACAGCAGAACTTTCCCATTTTTCAGTTTTACATAGAAAGATATTCAGTTTTACATACAAGTCAAAAATTAACAGAATGTTCTGTTTCATTTTCTAGAATACATGTCCTTGCTCTATTTGTTAAATTTGTGAAGGATGTTTCTGTTGTCTGGAAATTTAGAATTCCTTGGATTCGAGAAAAGAAAAGAATTTGCATGTCTATGATCCATCTCAAGTATATTCCAAGGAAAGAAACTGGCACAAGATGAGTTTTTAATTTTTTTTTTCCCATAGGTACAGAAAAACCATGATGAACAGTATGGTTAAATAAGACAAAAAATATTTGAGGCAATCACAGGAAAGGTTCTAATATACAGTGTGTGGTCTTTCTCATCTTTGTAGTGCAGAACAACACATGAATTTCTCAATTCTCCAGAGGCTTAGGGATGGTTACCATCACACTTTGTTGGGAACTTGAAAGAATGGATCCCTTGTAAGGATTCTTCCCCTCTAGGAGCTGATAAAGCTAGCAAAGCTTCAGATCCTGGGGAGTACGGCTCCATCTTTTTATGTTTGGTCTTCCTTTTTTCTGTCTTTAAAAAAATCCCAAACCAAACAAAACTGCAAAATCCTATGCAACACGTGTGGCAAGATAGATGTTAACTTCAGGCTAAGCTTTTAAACTTCAAGTAGTGCCAGAGATAACAGTATTCTTACATATAATGTTAGGAAGAAAAATGATCTTATGTTTAAAAAACATTCTTATGCCTGTGGGACAGAGCTCAATTTCAGATTTCATTTAAAGCCTAGGGTAACTTATGGATTTGATTCATGTCACTTAATTTTAGCTTGTCTAAAAGTTAGACATCCCATGCAAACTACAGAGAGTATCTTGGCTCTGGCCCCAGTCCAAGAGATGGATAGCTAAATGTGGAGCATGAGTCATACCTTCTTAACAGTCACTTTCCACTGACTTGATGAATGTGAAAGCCAGGTCTAAAACTAAAAATGAATTTTAAATAGGTATAGTTCAGCTTGGTTTTAGTTAGAATCTCCCTCTCTCTCATTTATTTCGCAAAATCAAGTACTGAAATATTGCCTATCCCTTGGGGAATGAGTAGTGGGACCAAGAACTCCTAAATGATTTAAAAGATGATCAGATACTTGTTTCTAAAATAAATGTTTGATTTTACTTGTGTCCTACTCAAATCCAATAATTTCTCAGATAATGTATTAGCTCACTTGGTTAGAGCATGATGCTAATATTGCCAAGGCTGTGTGTTTGATCTCCATATGAGCCACTCACTTGAGATGGAGTCGATCCTTGAGGGTCCCTTGCAACTCAGAATATTCTGTGATTCTGTATCATCCATATGTTTCTAAACAGTGTGATTTCTTTAAGTGTAAAGTATTACAAGAGTTCAAAAATTATTCCTATCCTGCAAGACCATTAGTTCTTTTATACCTTGAACCATCTTGGTTTTTAATGTTGCATGCTATAGATCCGTAATGCCATGGATCCTGCATTTCACCTTCATCTGGGGAGTAGCCTTTTTTCTCTGATTTTCTTCCTTTTCCCCATGATGCCTAATGAACGAGGCACATCTCAAAAGAATCTATGGAAAATAGAAGGGCACACACTCCATTATGGCTAAGAAAATCCAGAAGTTCTGAAAGTCTCAAAGTGTTACAGCATTCTGAGACTGAAGTTTCATAGAATAACGGTGTGGTAGTTATAGTGGCTGTGCTCCTACAACTTGAAATTTTGTGATCATATTCCATTTCATGTGAGGACAAGAATAGTGAATTCTAAAGATACAGAACTGCTTCTAGTGGTCTGGAAGTTTTTTTGCGGATTTTGTTTGAAAACTGGGTCCCACCATGGATAACCAAACCTTAAGGATAACCAAACTTCCAACTTGAAGATTTTCATTCTTTGATAGTTAAAAAGCTTTAGATAAAAAAGCCTCTAGAGAGGAAAACAATATTGATAATAATTCCACAGTGAAGGAACTCAGGTTTTTCTTATATTGAATTACAGCTTTTGGAATATATAAGTTTTTAATATTAAAATTTTCCTCAGAATCATGCATTTGGATGCAGTGCTTGAATGTTGTTACACTATGTCAACAATTCAAAGAAAACATGAAGCATTTTCCTTTCTATTTTCCCTTTGTTAAAATTTTAGAATACCAAAAGAAAATGTTGCTGACATTTTTGCTGACAATTTCTGCATGGTTATGGAGCTTAATAGGTGATATATTGAAGGGAGTTTTATCATCAGGCATAAGAGAGAGAGCCAAAGAGAGACTGAGTGCAAAAATATGAACATCCATGCTGTACAAATGGTATTAATTTCTTGCCTCTATCACCCACAATATGCCTTGTTGGTAGTGCTGCAGTTGTGATGAGAAAAATGGATGTTCTCGAATTGTGTTCCTTTCAGCTTCTACCCTTTGTAAGATCACAATATGTAGGGAATGAAAGACTCAGCACAGAATATTACTTATTCTGGAAATTCATTAACTTTGTAGCCTGTTTCTAGCATAAAAGCTGAAAATAATCTTTACATTATTCTTTTGTCGTTTTCCTACTGAGCAGATGTGCTGGTTTTTCACTGATTGACATATGCCTTTGAATTGTAATTCTATCTGTCTTGATTCTGAAAATTATGAAGATTTGCAGCTTCTTTAGTTAACTTCATATAGCAGAGTTACTAATGAGCATCTCAACATGCCCCATCAATATGTCTCCTTTACTCAGGACACTTCACAGGTATAAACTTTCAATGAACAATTATGTGAAAGCCCAAAATCACCTACGTTGCACACTTTCTGTTAGCAAAGGGTCAGCCTCTCAGAAGACAAAATTATTGATGATATCATTATACTTTGACTAAGCTTATATGCTTAGATTCAGGGTTTTTTTATTAGTTGTGAATATTTGACTTTTAACTTTTCAGGAAAAGGTCAGTGCCACAGAGATGGTACTACGGTTAGTGTAGCTCATAAAGCTACAATCATTTCAATGTGCACTTTACAACAGCTAAGGATTTGGTCCTTGGGGGTTTAGCATAAAATAATATCAAGAAGAATAATTTAATGAATAGTACTGACTGTGAGACTAAATGTGTTTCAGGACATCTGCTTTCAGCACTGCTAAGGTGCCCCTGGAATACCATCCAGAGTAACAGCTCTTCGCAGTGAAAAGATAAAATAGACAAGCAGGAAGAGAAGGAACAGAGTTATAGATGAAAGCTGTTGAAAGATCAGAGTTATCTAAAAAGTTAATATATAGACAGGAAATACTTAGAACATAAAATTTTATCCTTTGGGGAAAACAGTTTAAAGTGATGGAGGTACAATTAAGAACAAGCAAACCTGTGGGCAAGAGATGTATGGCTGAACTACAGAAAAGCAAAACTAAACTGGGAGGTGGAGGCTTCCAAAAGCAAAACAATGAGACAAGAATGGTTTCATTGGGGTTGCATGAGTAGAAAATTCATAAAAAATTCGGCAAGTATTTTGAAACTGAAATATCTTTCTTTGTAAATTTAGATTTTATTAGAAGAGCAAATGAAGAATATAAAGTAACTTTTCATATTCTTTCAAAGTCTCATTTTCTTGAAGTATGGGGTACTATTAAAATCTAGAGTTTTCCTGGTCAGATCTCGGACTTCAAAAATATAAATAAAACCTACCTAATGGAATACATCTTTGATTTTACTTTTAGCAAAGCCTTCTTTGCATTTACACTGTATCCTGTAGGAAAACTCTCTTTTTTCTTTTCCATACTAGATGAAACTGGAAATTACAGTTGATTAAAATGGGAACATTTCTTGGAAAACTTTGTTTTTATTGATAGATTCTTTCATCTTGACATCAGGCTTCTGAAGTCAAGGATGATCAAGACCACTTGTTCTTCTGATCAAAAACGAAATCTACTGAAAATGACCATTTAATGGTTTACCAACAAAAAGAAAAAGTGAGACAGCAAAGTGGTGTTTCCCCAGCTACAAAGTTAGTAGCCATTTTAAGACAGACTTGATCTCCCTTCCCATGAAAAATTTTAAAATGTCCAGAAGTCTTTTGCCGCAGTGTAGAATAAAAACAAATGCTGAAGCCTCATTTTCTAAAATGGACTGCATCTGTTTTGCCTGAGTCCTTTTACAAAAATAAGAGTCAGGAAGATGAGAAAGAGAAAAAGAATAACAGCTAAGACACCATGACCAGAGACAATTACGGAGAAAAAAACAGACAAAAGAATTGGATGAGTCTTGGCTTTGAGCTGGATTCCGTAATATCCTTGTTTAGGCATAGCTTTTTAAACTGAATTTAACATTTGTGAACAGCTGCAATGAACAGCACAGGACAACAAAATTCATTCCTTGGACCCAATCCAAAACTAATTAAAACAAGTGGAAAACTTCCATGTGTTCTGATGAGCTCTTTTATCCTCAAAGTAGATTAAGTTTGGCCCCAAATGGTATAGGAATATCAAGCTTCAATTCCTGAGACTCAATTCAAAGATTTCTGTTTCTGAGGAGATAATCTATATCCACTGAGAGGCTCCTGTTTGCTCTTTTGTGTGTGTGTGGCTTTTTTCATCTGTGGTTGTATAACTTAGTGATATTGGCATTAGTAGTACCTATGAAGTGACTGTGCCCAAACTCACCAATGATTTGTTTTAGGACTTGCTAATAGATGAGTAGATTGAACTAAGGAAACCCAGATGCTTCCATATCTGAAACAGTCTCTGGATGGGTCATTCACCCATACATACAAGCAGAGAATGTCAGCAAATGCTGCTGTGTGTTCACAAGGAAAATAGGACTACAATGCATGAACTTGCTGTTCCTTAGAATATTTTGTTCTGTATGTTTTTGAATTCCTATTATTCCATGGGAGAAAGGAGGCTTCTCTTGTCTCTGTTTACTAGATGTATAGACACACACACCAAAAGAATAGACAAGACAGCCTCCCTGCTTCACTCTATGTAGTACTACTATCACAGGTGGCAGTATCACATAGACTTGACTAATACCCCACAGAACTGCCCCTCAGGTGCACAAGCCCCTGCTGCCTCAGCGGCCTCAAATTCTCCATAAGCAACCAATTTTCTAAAGAAGATTTATGCTTATAAATGGAAAACTGGGGGACTGTTTCCTAGTAGGTAATACTAAGATTTTCGGTGCAAAAGCACTCAGGATTTGAGTTTCTGAACATGTCTAAATTTTTTCTTCTGTATTTATTGAATATTGTGTGTTTAGATTAATAATGAGAAGGATTTTTTATTCAGGATTTCAGTAGGGTAATGTGGGTGGCTCGGACCTGTCTACATGCTGAATATGTGTTGTTTATGGTCTGATTTTATTTTGTGCTTCACCTGACCCAGTGTGCAAAATTACTTTTTAAAATAAGGTGATGATGAAGGGTTAATATTTTATATTTAAGCACATTATTTGTGAAAAATTTTCTGACTTACAGAAACCCTAAACATAGAGGCTATGATATATGGGCTTTTTATTAGGTATACCCAGACACAGCCAGACACTGGAACTAATCAAGTAAACCCTGGGGGATAATACCACTACCAACTTCAAGGACAGCTTTTGGGTTTCTTGGGGATTTGATTTATATTGTTTCCATGCAAATGTAGACTGTTTTATAGGAAAGAAAACTCTGAAATGAATGCTGGAATTTAATGCCTGACCCTGTCAGTTCTGTGTAAATTAAAGAGCAACAGAAAAGCTGAATTTTTTAAAAATGCCAATGTACGTTGTTAAAATGCTAATATGATGAAGCAGAAAGTGACAGAGGTAGGAAAGGTGGAAGATTGAGGATTGTAAATGTTTACTTCATACATGAATGGGAGTTCAAATGTGTGGTATTCTAATATGTCCTGTTCAAGAACATTATTTTTCTCTTTACAGAAGAACAAGTAGACAGAGGCTTAATGTCCCCTATACTTTTACAAACACAAAGTGACACTAAGAAAAAATATGTCCATCTACTGGCAAAAAAAGGTCTCATTGTATTTATTGACTTCTATACTGGCTTTTTAAAGGCAAATCAGGCTGTTCAACCATGAAATGTCCTCTGGGAGGAAGAATATTTGTCAAAATGATGGTGGGTTTGTCTCCTGGGTTGTATGGATCCACAGTGGTAACTGAGAGAGCAGCAGAGCTCTTCCTGCATGTGTTCTTCAACTTAACATCTTTTCCCCATCTGTGTCGGTTGACATAGTGCAAGCTTGTGTGTTGAAGAGGTGCAGATTTATTTTCACTGTGCTTTTCAAATGCTTCCTTTGTTTTTCTGTCCAGTACAACTTGCCACTCCCCACAACCCTTTTCTGTGTTGTATCCTTATACTTCCTACCTTCTTAATGCCTAACTTGACTGTTTCTTCTTCTGTGTTGGACTTAAGTTTCTTTATTGTGTCATGTTTTTGTATGATCATAGATGTTTTCACCTGAAATCTCATTAATTTATGTTACTTGATGGTAAGTCTCAACATTATTAATTTAGTGAGGGTTTTATTTGCAGAAGCCATCTTCAAATTTCCATTTGCTCGTGTGAATGACAGCTACTGATATTAGCTCTCCTGAAGGAAACAACATGCCAAGAAATCCTGATGATCCAATTATCAGTGTCTAACACTTTTTTTTTTATCAGAAAAAAACAAGTCCCTCTATCACTGATTAAAAGCATCCCTGCTTGCACCCTGACAACTTTCTTTGAGAGGACCTTGAATGAATCAAGACTTTGAGGTGGATATACCCACAGCTTTTCATTAATCAAAATTGTGCTCTCAATATCTAAATTTATGTTTTACTAGCAGAAAAATACAAAAGAGTAAAGTTTTAAAGACAGAACAATCATTTCATCTTAGGAGACAGATTAAAAAAACCCCCTCTTTTGATAATGATTCTACCCGGCTTGACCATAATTTTTCCTCTGATGCTGCCTGTTCATCTTTTCCAAAGGGATCTCGCCCTAGGGAGGTGCAATATTTCCTTTTCCTGAGGACTTCAGATCGCAGAAGGCAAAACAAAGCAAACAGGCAGGTTTCCTGCTGTTCAGCCATAAATATTAGTGCAGCATGATTAAGAGTAATATAGTCAATAAGGGAAAACAAAAATTCACCCTATTCAAAATTTCTTCCATCAGCTATGCAGAACAGTGCTGGTTCAGCGTATCTGTAAGTCCATGAATTACTGGGACTTGTTATCCACAGTTCACTCTATAATGTATATTTGTGCAACAGCTGTGAGGTATTCTGGCAGCTCTGCTCTTCCTTCCAGAAGAGACTGCAATGGATCCTGTGGTTGTCGCTGCTCTCCCTGTGCAGGGCTGAGATACATTTCTCCTGCTGTTTTATTCTGCCACCAACCAAACCTCCAGATGAAGGGGAGGCCTCACACCTCAAAAGCACAGTGTTGTTTTCTGGATCAAAGATACCAAGTATCACATTCATTTGAAATTGAAGGGCATGTTTCAAACACTAAATAGTTGTGAAAGCACCTTTCCTGTGCTTTCTGCATATAATGCCAATTAAACAAAAAGGACAAGGAAGGACATGCCTCTGGTAGGGCATTCTGGAAGAAAAAATAACCCTCCCTACCTTGGATTAGCTTGTTTATGAGTCTGTCATTATGAGTCATTAGCTGTCTGCCACATGCTCTATCTGCCATTATGTTGTGTATGAAGCTTGATTCTGAGGGATGAACAAAAACAGAGATGATAATCAAGCTGAGAATAATTTTATCATGGACAGAGTGCTCATGGACACTGTGAGGAGAGCCAGTAGAACCCTGTACATTATTTTTCATAAATATGGAAGCAGAGGAATTAAAACCGCAAGAGTTAATCAAAATCTCACCTATAGTAACACATCTTCTAAGAAAATTCTCTGGACACTGGATTTAAAATTTTTATTATTACAGTAAACATTTCTTTTCATTCCTCGTGTCTCATTAAAAAAAATCTGACCAAAAAAAAAACCCCAATCCAAGCCAAAACCCTAAAGCCTAAAAATCCCATGCAGCTTCCTTGATGTAATAAGAAAATAACAGTATCCAGTATCAGAGTAATGAAAATACAGATAGCAAAGAAGACAAGTTTATTTCCAATTTATAACTGAAAAGAGGAGGAAAAATTAAGTTAAAAGGAGTAGCAGGTTTTTCCAGTCCACTGTAGATGCAGAGAAAGTGGCTCACCTACCAGCAGTGGAGTGTACAGCTCAAAAATGAAAATGAGTAACAGATGAGAATGCTGGAGACAGAAACTCTTGTGTAGCTTCTATACACAGATATTACTATATTACCAGTTTACCCACAGAAACGGTGCATGATTAGCTGAAATTGCAGAAATATTGAGTAGACTGTTTTTTTCCTAATGGAAGATGTATATGTGAAAAGCAGCATCTTACTAACCTCTGTTAGTATAGTATGAGTCGCTAACAAACAAATTCAAATACAACTCTTGATACAAAATAAAATCAATTACAAAAAACAAACTCAAGCAAAGACATATATCAAAGAATCACACTCTACAAATTCTATGGGAAGTAATAGAGCGAAATTAGTACAACAGCCCACTCTGGGAGACCCTCCCACACCCCAGGTGACTGCTGGCTATGTGTTATAGTATTCTCTTTTGCCATAGCACAATTGATCAAGATAGTACATGGCAACATTAGATGCTGTGTTCACATTTCAACACATACATGGGTATCGTAAAATCAAAACTAATCTTGCTCCTCCCATGCCTGGAAATGGCACCCACCAAGAATATCCACACCTTGAAGTAAAGCTGTCAAGTGTCTTCCAGCCAAGTAAGGCAGTCAGAGATGGTTAAGAAAGCAGAAATATCTGGATAATTTTGAAAAACAACAATTAAGATAGCAAAAAATTTCAAAAGCACTCACATAAAAAGTATTTCCAAAAAATGGTGTACAATTTTGTTGTATTTCTCTGGGTTATGGTTTTCCCCCCAAGGACCCCCTGAAATCTGAAACCTAAAGCCTATATGGCTTGACCCTTCATTCCTTTCTTGACCTGGTAGGCTGAGCCCCAGCTATCTTTCCTGACAGGAGACTAGATAAGGACCTGTTCCTCCTTATTCTTCCTCTTGCTCCCCTGGACATCCTTTGAGAATAAAGCCTGGAAAATAGACACGGGCTAAGAGCCTCTTTTGAATCTTTTGTCTAGTCCCTGGAATATTCCTCCAAAGGACTGAGCTAGCCAAACAGCTCCGGGGGCTGCAGGGGGGGGGGATATTTCACATTTTTGTTACATAAAGTAAAAAGTCATGTAAAATTTCCTTTGGAAACTTCAAAAGTCAAATGGATTTCTTTTTGGCATCCAATTGTGCCAAATGTGAACAAAGAGAAAAGATGAAAAAATCATTAGCTTCTGAAAATACTTTAAAATAACACAGTAAATAATGAAATGCATAATCTGAAGTAAGAAAACTCAGTATTTTTTGGAGTTAGTTATTTTCTCGGAGTCAATGTATTCCTCTGAACAATGTGTCGAAAACTAATCATAAGACAAATGATAACTTTCTGGATACAAGGTAAAATGCAGGAGATAAGCTAATTTGAAGCAGTGTTGAAAACATATGCTAAGAAGATGCATATGAACAGCACTGCAAAGCAGAGGCTGTAGAAGCCATGCAAATCAATACAGTGTGTGGAAGGATCAAGGTGGATAAAGTCAGAACAATACCTGTGCTGAAAAGATCTTCCTCAAACACATATTGCTGCAAAAATAGAATGGACTACAGAGAATTATTGGCAACCGCAAATCAATTTGTTGAAATGCTCCCATTTATTTTAAAGGTGACAAAATATGCAAACAATTAATCCTATTTCTTCATTCATGGCCATGAAGTGTCAAACAAGCAGTACCAATAATGTTATTTTCTTTTAACCAACAATTTTCTTTAAACTGCTTAAATTAAAAAAAAAACCAGCAAAGTTTCAGTGACCTAATGGGAGCTACCGCTCCTTGCTCTTTACCAAATTGTTTATAATTGATTTATGAGAAATGGATTGGGCTTTTTCTACAGTTCCTAGTCATTCTTGCCCTTTCCAAAAGCAACAGAACAGGGTGTATGATTTACCTAGGACAAGTAAAAGTAGGAATTATATAAATGGAACAGTCTCTTGAAATGTCAAGTTTCATGACTTCCTCAGGGTCAGAGTCCCCCAGACACCAGAGGCAAAGAATTCTCCATTTTCCTGACCAGGGAATCATCTGCATTAGCGCAAAAACCCAACTCCTATCTTGTACTGACTATCTTCTGTTCAGCTGGTTATTACAAAAACATTGAAAATATTCTCACTAATTTAAGGCTATACTCTGTTTTTGTCTCCATTGGTCTGGGGGGGCCTTATTTTTGCTAGCTTCAAGACTAGAAGCTGAAAAATGACTTTAAAGCAATAAATTGGTGTGGGCCTCTGTAGTCATTTGTAGTCACAAAGCATTCATGACCTGAGTCAGGATGTCCTCACAGTACTGTACAATGTCATTTCTCCATACCAAACTGTGAGTCTAACCTGCATATTCCATTTTACATCAATGTATAACATCCTCTGTTATAGTAAACGAGGTAAAAAAAAAAAGATTGACAAAGAAGGTACACAAATCACATTATCCTCAGTAAACAAGTGTGTTCCCCTAAATAACCCTTATTCCTATGTTGCTTGTGAAGTTACCTGACCAAGGACCGAGTCCCCTTGTGGGAATTCAGTCCTGGTCTGTGAACTGAAGTATGCACAGAGAACAAGAAGAACTAAAGAAAAGCATAGACACTGTCTTTCCTAAGACTGCACTGTGCTCAGGCTGCTGAGATGATCATCCTGAATGTAAACTTCAGCACTGTGAATAGAAAATGCAGCTTCAGCTTTTATTGAGCAGAGACAAATGTTAATGGCCTTTGGATTACTGTACATTAGTGGCTGAAAGAAGGCTTAAGCATCCAGCTCACAGAGGGAGATTTTCTTGATTAAAAATCACAAAGTATTTTAGTCCTTTCACTGCTTTAAATCAGAACTTTCAACTCTTGCAGTTTTCATTGGTCTGATGATACCAGACATTTTGTTTATGACCCACGAATGTGTGATTATAATAATGTTTTAGTTTTGCTTTTCCTTTTATCTTTCCAGATTTCAGTTTTAGACACTGAAGAAATAGCAAATGAGAAAAGCAAAATTACTCGTGCACAATATAATTTCAAAGTATATTCCTAGTTTGTAGGATCTGAACATATGTCTTCCGGACACATGAACACATGTCTTTCAGAACTTTATTGAAACTAAATCTCTTTCTGAAACAAAGATTATAAACTATTGGTCATGTAGTTAGTACCCACCACCTCCTGTAAGGACAAAGTGAGACAAACTGACATAAACTAAAATACTTGCATTCCTTTTCTCCTGGGAAGAAAGTCTTAGGGATGGCTCTGATACTATAAATGAAAAGACTGAAGAGGATGAAAATAATCACATTAAAATATGTTCCATAATACTTTTCTATATGTTTGCTTTTTAATCTTCTAGTTGGGATGTATCTTTTATCCTCCTAGCTTGCTTGAATGTTATTTCATTTCAAGCAATTACTTTGAATTTTTCTTACATTTTACTTTATTGTATGTGTGTTCTGCCAATCAGTGAGATGATTTTATGTTACTTAAAATATTATCCTCCTGTCAGCAGCTAATACAATCAAAGTCTCTCAATACTGTGGAGGTTAACTCTTCCATTTTACTGATTTTATAAGGAAAAAACATCTCTGCAGGGATTTAAAAATGCCTCACAAGCAAGAATTAAAAAGTTAGTGTAGTTTAGTCTGCCCTTTCCTTCATGCTGGTTAAAAGAGCTATACTGGCAAAGAGACCCTAGTCAACCACAGTAAGGTGCTTATCCCTGTTTTTCAGTAAAGAATTATGAAGATTTTACTGGATTATTTGCATTGAAAAATTTCTTGTTGAAACTGGGATTTTCATGGGAAACTGCTAGTAGGAAAAAAAAAAGTCTGAAAAACTAATCTCAAGGTGAAATTTTTAAATCAGTGAATATGTTCTTTCTACTAAAAAATAAACAAAAATGTAATGTGCATCTACATAATATACATTATTATTACTATTTGATATACCACCTTAAGAAAGAAAACAGAAAAAGTCATTTTCAAAAAAATATTTTTAAAAAGTGGCTGCATATTTTAGTCTCATTTAATTAAAAATATTTGAATAAAATAAGTTCTCACATAGACTGATTTCATTTCATATTTGTGTGGGTTGCATTATATGAGTGCAGACTGAGCTTGAACATACTACAGGAATCAGAATAAATTAAATGATGCACTGAAATGATGGGGATCCCAGTTATGAGGAAAGACTTTATGAATGTATTTTAGCTTTGTTAAGTAAATGAAAATTCAATATATTCTTAACAGAGCTAAAATACAATGTGCTTTCTCACAATTCTCTAAAACTCTTCAAAAAGTTTGTACCAGAGGTCCTTTCTCACTTCAGAATTTGCCACTCTAGAACTGGAAGAATTGCATATTTTCTCTATAAGTGCAGTTGAAAGAAATGAGGGAAAAAACAAATGGTACAAAACAACCATCACAGGATTTTTGTCAGAGTGTCATCAGCCCTAATTATTCTCATGCTATATTTTAAAAAGAAAATTAGCTAGATGACAGTAAGATACTCAGTAAGCATTAATACAACATAAATCTAAAAATTCCTTTGAATTTAAATTTTATTTTAGTGACAAAAAACTTTTAAATACTAATCTTCAGGTCGAGTTGAATTATTTTAACAGGATGTGTACTTGTGTTTAAAAAAATCATGAAATATTCTTACATAAAGTCTGAAATTTGGAAAATTGCATATTTTTTTATTTCCTTCTGTTATAGGCACAAAATAATTTGTGTCAGAAAAAACGACAGTCTTCTTTGTTTATCTTTGAAGCTTAATATAATTATTGCTGTTCCTGGAACAGAGCTAAACCCAATGTATTCTAAAGGAGTATTTGGGTCTGTTTTATGTTCACATCATGGAACCGACAGGTAACCTGAAGGAAGCTCTGAAATTTGGGATAGATTCATATCATCAGGTTTGGAAGATGATCTGAAATCATGGGATATAATTGAAAAATTTCTACTGAATTTATTTGTGCCTCGGGCTAACAACTCTATTTTGCAGCAAAAATAGATATTGAAATAATACTTACTTGTTAAAATAATTTTAATATTTACTTTATCATATAACACTCCACAAGCTAAATAGAATATTTTAATTATGAAATTCTAAAGCAATTAATTTCAAATCTCTTTACTAAAAATCCAGAATGCAAAATGATAAGTGAAACATGGAAGGATACAACTGCATAAGCTGTGGGTGATATTCTTAACTCATGCAAACAAGAGAGGCAAATGGAGTGTTAAAACTTCACTGCTAGCCCCAGTTAAGAATGAGGTTAATTACAAGACTGGTGAGAAATTAAATTATTCAAGTTCTTCATAATCCATAAGCAGAAATGCATGCAATTTTTGTTAAAGAGCTATAGCTTTAGGAGCATGCTGCATGATTATCTACATAACTGCCTATTCTCTCCCTTCTCCAAGTAAATTTTGGAAATGGATAAGGGGCCAATATTTTTCAGTACTAAGCCTCATCTGCACCGACCCTTCCACTCTCCCAGAACTATCCTGACTGACCAGCAGTTAAAAAGAGCTTTGATGCCTTTGGGTCTGCAGCCAGGGAAGGAAGTATGCAGCTGTGTTAGAATGGCTGGCTTCCACCTGCACCTCCTTTCAAGCGAGATGATAGTTTCGCTTGGTATTTTCTAAAACTGAGAGTCAGTGCATGTCGCCAGCGATGAGGCAAAAACTGGACCAGCCAGGGTGGCAATTGAAAACAGGGATGGGAATGACTGAGTAAGCCCAAAAAATAACTTTAATAAATAGCCAGAGCCAACAAAAAAACATAAGCCAAACGCAATATGGGGCAAATTCAAAAGACAGAACAATGAGGAAACATAACAATATATACAGTGCAATCTGAAGGCAGGGAACCAATGAGCAATTACATTACCATGTATGTCAAATGCTGTTAGCCAATCATAGACAAGAACTCAAAACATTACCTTATATGGTGCAACTGCACTATTGTACCTGTTCCATAATCTCATTCTTTGCAGCATAGCCTAACAAGATGTTTCCCTTCCTAGCATCCCATTTCCCATGGCCTCAGATTGATGCTGACCTCATTATCAGCCAGGGCCAACTCACTGTCAGTCCCTGACAATCCAACTCCCACAAGTGCATCTAATAGAAAGCAACAGAAAGCTCATTTTTTTCCTCTGAGCATACATAGGGCCATAATTCTTCTTCATCTTATTTTCCTAACTAATAGACAGGAGAAGGAAGAAATCAGTGGAAGGCTCTTATACATTATGTTGAAGAAAAAGTCTGCATTAATTTTTTGCCTTCCGTTTCATTGTGTACAAGTACACATAAATGAGACATTCTCATTTAGCAAATGAGAAAGTAGCTCGCATTATTTTCTGCTCCAGTTTTTAAGCCAACAGCATGTGTCAGGAGTCTCAGCACGGCAGGCAGTGGCAGCAGCATTGCAGCAAAGCCACAGCACTGGTAGGGAGGTGGCCCTGAATGAACACCAAGCAACAGGACAGGTCCTGGTGGAGGCTTGGTTTCACAAAAATGTCCATGTCTGTTCCCCCAGATGCTAATCCTGCACTGCCTGGGTTATGGATGTCATGCACTGTGCCTGCTCTGCTCTGCCCTCAGCAGAATGTGTGGTACATCTGTTCCCTGTGAGGCACATCTCTAAGGCAGTCTGACTTGAGGGTGAGTTTTCTCATTTTCAGATTTATTTTTCAGAAGAAGAAATACTGACCATGGAGATAATATTTGCTGAACTCTATTACTAGATAGATCTCTTGCTTTCACAGAAACAGTCACTGCATGAACAGTTGACTCTTGCAAGCCAGTTACTTAAAAAGACCATGAGATAATTGCACTTGTGAACTATATGGAAAAGTAGTTCATGTAACGTGACTTTATGTCTCCTGCTTTACACTTTAGTCACTATGCATGTGTAATTTTAGGAGAATTTCCTTATCCAGGACATTGCCAGCACAAAGTACAAATATGTTAATATCTCCTGCAAGGAAACATGTCCTAGGTCTATGTATCTCAGAGCCAAGAAAAGGTACTGATGGACCTTTACGATTCCTTTATAATGATTCCTTTATACATAAATAGTATATCCATAGGACAATGGATATACATTTCTGAATGCATTTTATTTTAATCTGAATAGTATATGGAATTCAAGACAAGGCTAACAGCACATATAGCAGCATATGTGAACATACTGGTGAGGATAGGGAATGAAGCTACAGAGTACACTCATGTAACATGTTCCAAGTTGATGGATGTGACTGTCAGTAATTGTATTTTATAAAATTAAAAGATGGCATGCAGCATTTATTCTGGGTTAAACTCCTGCTTAACGGAGCCTTAGTCAGAGAAAAACTGAACCAAGTAAAAAAGGCTTTTTGAGATATGAGTAACTAAAAAACCCAAGACCACTGTATTTCTAATGTATCTATGCACCATTTCCCTACATTTTTCATTGAGTATGGGCAACTCTAGAGTATATAAATGTGGAGAAAATTCTTATCCTTAACCAGATTTCTTCAACTACACAGAAAGTGTAGGAAGGCGTCAATATGTATTTTAGCCGTTTCTCTTTAAATTTCTTATGTTTGTTTAATCTTTACATTAAGCTACCACTGACATTTGTCAGACCATTTTGAGCTAACATTTTTCATTAGCAATTTGAAAAACAATCTAGTTAATATACTATGCCTCATGAAGGCAAAACCCTTGCATAAAAATTTTTACAAATTATTTTAATTAACTTATTTTTAATATATTTAAAAAACTAGTTTTATAGAAAAGGCTCTGAAGAGTGAATTTAAATTAATGAAAGAGCACTTTTTCAGAAAATTTTGAAGTGTAAATGACAATTATTATATGCCATTATTATAACAGCATGTTAATTGAACTTTTAGTTCTGTTGCCTTGTTTCACTGAATCTTTGAGCACAACATATATAAAAAATAAGTAGATATTTGACCACTAGACCCATAGTCATGATTTTCTTCCCAGATATCACCAGAATTGTGCCTAATATTGTGTGACTGCACTGTTTGAAAGAGAAAGATAAATATGTATATTCACATACAGCTACAAATACATACATGCATATACACATCTACATTTAAATACTTCTGTGCATCTGAGAGGTGAGCTTGGAGAGTTTTTATTTACGTATGACTGCAGAATCATTGGGTCCTTCAACTTCACCTCTATCTCCAAAAATTCTAGATAAAATTACAGATCTTTAATGAAGATTCAACCTAAGATATATGACAAACATTGTTTGAACAGCCTGTGCAGCCCTTTAAAAGAGAGGGAAATGTAATAAATACAATTAAAATCATTAAATAAATAAATATGTGAAGCATAAGGAAGCCCTAGGGAGAGGCTGCCAACATGACCTACCCTGACTCCATTGACTGTTAACACTTTAGTTGATCCTGTTGGTGCATGTGCAAACCTCAGTGTGGCTCTTTGTTCTGTGTTGACCAATAGTGTGAGATGACACCTGGCAGCATCAGCACTGCTCTTGTGGGCAGCTGCTCTGCAATGGCTGAGACTGAATATAGAACCAGGTTTTTGGAAGATGCATAACCCATGTCAGAAGGTCAAGAGCAGCCTTTAACAATTATTTACCACAGATAAAAGTGGAAGGATTGAGTGCTTTTTACAACAATGAAACATCAACTATACGAAGATACTCTACTTATGATATATAATTGAGATACCCATTGAAGCAATGAGCAAAAGATACCAGGTCTTCTTTACAGTTAACTATATAGTCATTGTATCATGGAAAAAGAAGTTGCTTGAAATATTGTAGAAAGAAACCAAATTTTGTCTTAAACAATACAAAATAACAAAAACTTTTATTTGTGGAAAGAGAAGGGTTTTCAGCAGTTCTTTTTGGTTTTTATTCTTCAGTTTTCCATGATGCAGTGAGGGATGTGTAGTGAGATTTTTTCCTGATGGAGTTTGGCAGGTTTTTTTGTGGTTAGATAATGTATTTACCTTTTTAGGCAAAATTTTCTTGGGTGAGTTTTCTCCTTGTTTATTTTTCTACAGCTTTTCTCTCCCATACCCAGCACAAAACCGAAGTTCCCTTGGAAATCATTCACCTATTGGGATGATTGTTTCAATCTTCTTTCAGGTGCCTTAGCAGAGGAATGAAGATTCTAATTCTTAGGCTGATAGCTTCTTACATTTTAGACCTATATTGTCTGTGAAAGCTGATAAATAATTGGTTTACAGTTTCTGGAACAGGTTGCCCAGAGATGTTGTGGAGCCTCCCTTACTGGAGATATTCATCAATCATTTGGAAGCAGTACTCTGCAATGTGCTCCAGGATGACCCTGCTTGAGCAGGAAGGTTGGACCAGATGATCCTCTGTGGTCCATGAAAACTTTGTCCATTCTGTGATTCTGTGCTATGAGGGATCTGGATACTGAACCATGTGATAGGGAGAAAAAGAAGAAAAGTCCTAGATCCCTTCACATTTGCATATTTTTGCTGTGAATTCAACAAAATTCAAACAAATTACAGTAAAATGTTCCTTTTAAGTGGGGAATCACCTAAATCATACACAATAGTCTACATGCATCCGTTGGGTAATTCCAGTGATTTTAAAAAGATTATTTTAAGGTTTAATTTGCCACAATACATGCAACAGCTCATAACCTTTTATGAAGATAATACTCACAAGTTTAAACAGTACAGTGCCCTGAATTTCTTGGGAGGCTACAAATGGTCCCTCAGTGCTCATTAGCAGGCTATAGTTCCTCCTATCATAGGTTTCTGAAGCAAGAGCATTATGTTCAATTTGCACATAAGCTGCTGATCTATCCAGGAAAAAGTAATATTCAGCATTAATTTATACATAAGATATGAGGAAGAAATGTTTCAAAACAAAGAAAACAAAATGGTAACAAACCAAATTTTTCGTGTAAACAAAGGAAAAATATGCCATCACAATTTCCCAAATTGGCAGAAATAGCTGCAACAGTCACTGCCTAAGAAAGTACAAAGCTGAGAGTGGCAGTACTGATGTTACCAGTTCTGTGATACTGATTAGTCTTAAGTTCATAGTAAGAAATTGCTGAAACTTGCAACTCTCCTGGCAGTTAATGTGTTAGAATATGAGCTGCTCATCTGAGAGCTGTTTACAAGAAGAATTAAAAGGTTGAGCATGCTGATAATGGGCAAGAGTTGAGAGTTTAATGAAAATGCAGCAGAAACTTTGTGAATTATTTAAGATAACTAAAAATTTGGTTGGACATGACATTAAAGGAATTTCCAGAACAGGGCCACAAAACATGGACAGTGATGCTGTGGTGTGTATGCTTGACCTGACCCATCAGAGATAAGCCCTGGCAAAACCTCTGCACAAGGGCTCCTTCAGCTCATGAAAGATACCTCATGCCAGTTACAAAATGAGAGTACATTTCTTCACAATGCTTTCCTCTTCATACTTATTTCTTACCAAATTACTGTCTTCATCTATTAGCATTATCAGAGATATCACTATAAAATCTAAAGTTTCTGGAGAACAAAGGATCTGCAATACAGAAGCATGTCCCAAGGCAATACTTTAAAAGGTAAATATACTGAATTCTGGTTGAAAATCCAAGTTTTTGCTATCATACTCCTCTTTCAGGGCCAGGCTGAAAACATGTATGCATGATCATGAAATAACTGTTTCCTGATATGATCATGGAGATCAAAATATGGCCATTAAATAAATGAGTGCGTTCGTTTACGGGGTAGTGTTGTCAAATTCTTTAGGATAGTTGAAAAAATATTTTTGATTATATATATATATGAATAATATTAAGTAATTTTCAATACAGTGTTTAAACTACTTTGGACCTGACGCAGAATACAGAGCAGAAAGTAAAGTCCCTCCTATTTCTGTTTGGAAATTAGAAGGGTTTGACAGTTCATAAAATCACTTAAAAACATATGTTGAGAAGCCAATCCAGAGGGAAATGCCACATAGAAGGGTATGTCTGAAATGCTTCCCTGTAGCCTTACCCACTTGATTGTTTCCACTCCACTTTGAAATGGTAGCTTAGAGATCTGGACTATCTGTCAGAGACCTGAGAATGGTTTAGGGATTTTCCTTTGACATATTCACAATGGATGTGTAAGGCACCTTTACACAGTTCCTTGCTAAGGACCGTGATATGAGCAGCCCAGTTAACTATTTGAGTTTTAATCTTCTGGGGCTTCTGTGGTAAATCTTAGCTTTGTTCTGATTAATGTGTTTGTGCCTTCATCTTTATAGTGAGCTTGTCTTGCTAAGATTTGTTAAAGATATTTTAAGATGACCAAAAGATGCAGACTTCCATTACAAAACTGTAATGCACCTTTTAATGAATTGTCTTGGAAAAATTAATGTGTAATACAAATTTTAAAGGAATGTTTTTTAAATTATATTTTTAATTAGTCTCACAAAATTCATTATTGGCATTTTCTTACCAGTAAAATTCTGATACATAGAATGTTCCTGTCAAATAATAATCTACATCAATACATCAGCAAAGTACACACAGCTGTCCCTCAGGTACACAATACATTCATCACCAAGGCAACTAATGACTATAACTATATATTAGAAATGCTAAATGACATTGTATGAAGTACTTCATCAGAAAGAAGAAAACAGAACAGAAATAACGTGACCATTTTGAATTAGACATCAAAATGGAATATTTCTCTTCAAGGAAAAAAAAAACAAACAAACAAACAAACCAAAACCCAGTATGTTTTAGAAAGAAGTTAAAAGAAACAAAAAGCATTAATAGTTCAAATTGATGGTGGTGAGCCAAGCAGACCATTTCACACATATCCAATAAATGAAAAACTTGAAGTATATGAATAAATAATATGGACACAATACCAACATAAAAATAGCGCAACAACATTGTGGTTCTTTTTGTCTCAAGGAAAATCTTGCTTAATAAAACAATTTTGATTATGAGTGAAAATAGCATATCTCTGTTAAAAATAAAAACTATCTAATTTATGGCATATAGTAATTTCCTGTTTTTCTTTGAAACATTGTTTCTTGCAATGATATCACTATATAGTTTTCTTTTTCTCTTGAAATGTCTCATGAAATTCAGTCAACAAATGAAGAGAAAGTTATTTTGCTTAGACTATTTATGATAATATTTAGTTCATGGAACTTAGTTCACTGAGCATTTGGGGTTGGAAGACATTTCTGGAGATTGTCTGGTCCAAATTCCTTGCTCAGGCAGGGTCATGTAAAACAGTTGCTCATGACCATGTCTCTGAGAAATATACAGCTCAGTGTAATATGCTGTTTTATAGCATATTGTATTTCATGAATATTTTGGTGCTTCTGTCACTAAAGCTAGTCAAAAATACATGAAGAAAATTTTATGACTAAGATTATGCATCAAATAATTTATACTATCAATATTCATTCTGGGTATTAAACTGCTCTAATTATGAATGGTTTCCCAGAAGCTGCATCATTTACTTGGAAATGGAGTCACTGTTTAAAATAAAAGCATAAGGCACACTGTGAGCACAGCAGAAGATTTGAAAGATACTTAGGGAATGGAAAGGCAGGGACTCTGACATTAATGGCGCCAAATATATATATATATACACTTATATATATTATATATAAAAATATATACATTTATCTATATTATATATATAAATATATATATTATTCTCTTACTGAATATATATCTTCAATATTAACAGCATACCCTATTTTATACAGATATGAATTAACTTCAGAAATTCTCAGTTTAATTTCTGAAAGTATGGCCATTTGGCCAGCCTTTTCAGTGCCACATCAGATTGGTAATTTGAGGACTCCCAGGCATGCAGAGACTTAGGTCTCTTTTTCAGTCTCTCTGAACTCCAGTGCGACTAAATGTGAGGCAAACCCTTCTCATGTTGAGGTGAAATTAACTTCAAGGCCTGTTTAGTCTGGTGCTTAATATTATTTGGATAATACTTGTAGCAGTGTTTCTCTCATCACTTATTTTTCTTAGTGGCACATAGCTGGATACCAGCAATGAGTGACAGAAAAAGGAGACACAAAATGTATTGCCAAGCTCAGTGGCACAATCTAGTTTCAGTTCTTTCTTGATAACAGTTAAAGTAGTGATTTCTTTAAAAAGTTGGGCAGCTTTTTCTACAGCATAGATAATGAAATCAGAGTTCTAACATCAACTTCAATGGTAAATCTCGAGTTACCAGAGGATGACAACTCTCAACCATTGTAAAAAGTCACTAAACCAGATGGCAAATGTGCTGGTGTTTACTTCTTAAAGATAATACTTTAGCTGTTATGTATATATTTTATTAGAAGAAACACAAATGTTTCATGTAGCCATATAAATTTTCCTGTTAGAAAATCGTCATATTTATATTAAACCACTGAAATACATCAATAAATTGGTTTCCATTATCGGTGGCTCTGTACTTGTTTCATATAAATATGATGCATAAAGATATTATGTTCTTGCAACCTTGTCTATTTAATGTTGACTTAAAAATTAAATATATTTGATGGTTAAGAATAAACACTTCATTTGCAAAGGCACTTCTTATTTTTAACAGCCCTACTTTATTGAACTTATTTCAGAGATGTAGATATAATTTTATTCAAGGGCAGTGTTTAGTATAAAAACCTGATATATCCCATATTTTTCCCATTATGCCCTGTTGAATCATAGATTCTCAGACAGAAGCATAAAGCTGGTTTATATAGAAATAGTACAAAATGCTTGATAAAAGTCACAGGCAACCAATAATATTCAGGAAAAATAGATATATGTCTCTGAAACTTTTAGATGTTTTGTGAACTGTTTAGAACTTTAATAAGAAAAGCCATGTTTCTAAGAGAAAATCATTTGTGATAATCCCTCACTCTTCCTCTTCAAAAAGACAATTTAAATAGATTTATTATGAAAACACCACTGTTTTATGAAAACATAATGAAACAAAATAATAAAGACAAAACACAGAAGGAAAGAAATGTGATACAGATAATACTTTTACAGAATGGATCTTGTATCTCTTTTCGGAGTTTTCTGTTCATGGCAAGATACTTCACCTATATGCATGACCAAGTTTTAGATTTCTGTAGCATTAGCAATTTGTTAGCTTAAAAATTACATTATTTTGTTGTTGTTAGAATAGTTTTTGGTTTTTTTATACATACAGATAAAGTATTTTATAAATGTACAAAGAAAATAAAACATGACCCTTAACATAAAACTTAGGGGAAGAAATATTAAAGGATAGAGAAAGCAGAGGAGCACACAATGACAATCTGAGCAGACTTTGTTGCTCCATGCTGTGGTTTAATGATGTCTAGTTTTCAGCTGGGGGGTACTTCCCTGTGGGGACCTGCAGAGCCAATCATCTGGCTAGTTTTGAAGAGCGAATCAGCTGCCTAGTATGGAAAATTGACACCTGGTCAACCAATCAGTGGGATGGTTTTTAAGATTGACACCCAGTTAACCCAATTAGAGGGGCTGGATAGGCCTCTATGAAAACACATTTAAAGATGGGTTAGCAGATGGCGGGCTCTCTTGGCTTCCAGCTTTTCAAGAGGCAATAGGCCAACTTGGCCCCTCGCAGCTGCAGGGCCTGTCAGGCCAGGTTTGCACAGGCTGCGCAGCCCAGTTGGCACGTGGCTCGGCTGAGATTTCTACCACTGTTTTGTCATGCCACCAAGACTATCCCAATGCTGCAAGCAACCATGAAGCCAAGACTACTCAGCCAGAATCGCCACACAGCCGAGGCAGCGCTGTGCAGCCGGGCAGTGCCATGTGCCTGTGGCTATCTCAGCATGGCTGGCAAATGAATTTTGTTTACTCCAGGGCCAGTGCCAGGAGTGGCCCCACAGCCAGGGCTGGGGACGGCCCCAAGGCCAGGAGCAGGCAGGGCTGGGAGTGGCCACCACCAGCCTGGTTTGGGAGCAGCCATGGGACTGGGACTGTGTGGCTGAAAATCGGCACAACAAGGGCAACGGCACGCAATTGTGGCTGCCTTGGCATGGATTGCAATAGACTTTGTTCACTTAGCTGCTTTTAGCCAGCTGTGCTGCAGACAGAAGGACAAAAGCAGCAGCAGCAGTTTTTCTTTTTCCTGCATCCCGCATGAAGGGAAGGCACAGGGGTGACACCAGCAGCCAGCACAGCTTACGCAGTGCCAGATGGGACCATGTAATCAGCAGTGAGAGACACAGCGATTCCTTGATTGCAGAACCTGGAGGAGATCAACCTTTAAACACTGCAGAACTCTATAAAAAACTGTTTAAATGGATAAAGCTTGAGAACAAATGAACTTACAAATACAAATTCTCTCCTGAATCAGGAAAAGGAAATGGTGAAGACACGTAGAAAAAACAACATGGGACGCTGAGATGAGTAAAGAAGGAGTCAAATTCTAGATGAGAGGGCGTTAAGGACATGCCTTAGTCTTGGACTAAAATTGTTTTGTGACACTATGGTGAAGACATTTCAGACCTTGTTTTTTCCCTGTAATTCATGAAGTGCGTGAGGGGATGCAGCATTCACCCTCAGCCCATGAGAAAAGGGCGCTTGTGCTGGAGAATATGGATGCTGAAAAGCTGTAATCCAATGAGAAGCTTGAACAGAAAAAGATGAGAGAGATGAAAAACTTTTGCCCCAGAGACAGAAGAAGAAAAAACCTCTGTTCCCAGAGATAAAAGAAAGATTGTTTTTATGCTAGAACAGCTCATCCTTAAAATAATATCCCATAAGTTGACGTGGCCCATAAAAGCAGCTTTGGGAAAGCTGCAAGACATGAGAGGGACTTTCACACTGTGAACAGGTTTTTCTTTCCCAGGTGGCAGATTTGCTGTGACATTAAAGCCACAAGAGAACTGTTTCTTTTGGAGCAGTCTCCATGGCCTGGCAAGAGAGACTCCTCTCCCTAAGTGGACTGAAGAAAGATTATTTTAGAGGTTGTAAAGTGACTGAAAGTTCCAGGTTTTGTCTTGACGTTGTCAGTAGGAAAGAAAAGAGTGTGTGTGGGGAGGAGAAGTGTCCTGAAAGTTTATTCTGATTTTTCTTACATTTTTCTTTTAATTCTGTTAATAAGGTTTTCTTTATACCCTTTGAAGTTTTGAGCCTGTTTTGCCCTCCTCCTCTTAATTCATATATGACAGCAGGAAATGAGTAAATAATTTCTAGTAGGTGCATTAGCATTTGGCCAGCACTAAACCCACTACATAATTGGTGCATTAGCCAAGAAACAAACCGAAACCACTACACTCCTGAAACGTTGGTCTTTCCCTTTGTGTGGAATGGTACCATCATCTTAAATCAGCCACCTTAACCTATACCACTGAGTTGTAAAACACAGAAATACTCTGAAGTTTGAAGACCACATCAATACAAGAGAACTGAGAGAGTATAATATTCCCTGCCTACAACACTTATCTCTGCCAACCAAAGGCTTGATGTAAGAATTGCACTGCCTGAATTTTCACTGGAACTGGGCAAGGAACTTGCTGTGGAGTTGATCTGCTTTTTGCAAGGCCTCTTCTATAATAGTGGGCAATAAATAATTGCAACTAGATAAATTAGTTCAGTTTAGTAAAATGGGATATATTTAAATGAAATTGGAGTAATTCAGAAGAGGTAAAATTTAAGAAGAATTTCAAGAAGCATCTTTGAGACTGAGCTTTATTAAGCTGAGGAATTTGCTGTCCTAGATGTCATAGTTTCTCCAGATCACAATCTCATTTCTTCTCTGCATTGTTTTCCATTTTCATATATTCATTTGCACAAAGTGTAATCGATAGCTCAAACTATTTGCAGAGATGATTAGAATGAATTTTTTTTTCATATTTTACGTAGTACTAAGTTCTTCACTAAAGCACTTCACTGTTATGTGATATTCATATTTTTCATAGCCTGATCCAAGTGGACAGTGATCTGAAGGTATTATGATTAATATCAAGAATAATAAATACTATTAATCATAAACAATAAGAATACAAAACATGAAGGAAGCTAATCAAACCTTCACACCAATTACCACTGTGTCACATCATTGACACAAGTAAAAAGCAGACTAATTCAAATGAAGAGGCCTGATAATGGAAGACAAACAGATAACCCTGGGTTATTTTTAGTCAAAGGCTGTAATTCCAAAGCACCTCTTAATAATCAGTATCTGCAGAAACACCAATTGAGCACACAAGGAATAAGGAGTCACAAAACATGCTTAAATTTGTCAACACATTCAATAGATGAAAATTTTAGAATGAAAGAGATAAAAAGCACCTTCAAGAAAACAAAAATCTTGCTAGCCTCAAGTGCAACTGTATTTTACTGGTTATACTTTGTATATCCTACGTGCTGAAAATTATATAAGGAAAACTTACTGCTGCATATGCACAGCAAAGAAGTAGAGTGGATGCACAGACAACTCAATTTTCCAGGCTATTACAGGTCTCCCAAAGATACAGAAACATTTTGCTTTTCTCAGGTGAGATCCATGACCAACAGTGCATGGATATTTGTTGTACTGAAAAATAGAAGCAAAAATTCCTATGGCTGATTGGCAAGTTTATTATATCAACTATTGGTTCCTGAATCAAACAACTGAAAAAGACATTTTAGAACAATGTGCATAAACTACAAGATCACTTTTTATCTGATTCCATTTTCATATTTATACAATGAGAATCAGGGATAAGAAGGAATTGCAAGGCAATTTATTTTATAAATACCTCTGTTATTGTGTGGAGGAGAGATCTCACTCTCAGATAGGCAGGATACTGGTTTTAACAATCAAGGCATTTGCTTGTCTGTTTTTAATCATTTGTGACTCAACATTAGTTATCCTTTGAGGAAAAAAATTAGTCCCAGCTTTACTGTGTAAATATGTCTTTTTACTTTAAACTGTATGAAGACTCAACTGAGGCTGTCTCTGACAGATAGAGCTAAGAAGTTTTCAAATTATATCTGCATGCAGTTTGTGTGAGACGTATGAACTTTTGTACCTGTCAATGAAGACAGTGACAACCAAAGTTCTGCATTTAACAAAAGTGCAAATCACTTAACTTCTCCCTCTTAAGAAAATGCTATTAACTTTGTACTTTAGTAGCTCAGTAGGAAACAGATACCAAAGGCAAGTATATTTAGAAAACTTAAAAAAATCCTTCAACTTTCTGATTTTACAGTGCATATAAACTCCACTAAACATGCCCTTCCTGTCATGTGTTATCTGTAGCTAATACTAGACTGATCTTTGAAAGAACTGAGACACTTTCCCAGTCTGACCAGAAAACCCGACACTGGACTTCATCCAGAAACAGAGGCTGACAGATTGAGTGTACTTACACAAAAGAAGGAAGGATATTGAAGACCTGTTTAAGATCTGAGCAATTTTAGGTACCTGGTATACTGTACACTTCTTACTAGGGGAAGTATTAAATCACATTTATAAACAGTACTAGAAAAAAAGAATGGCAGAAAAAAAGAGTCATGATGGAAATCCAAGGCTTAAATGAAGACCAGTGGCAATATCTATGTATAAAAAGAATGTTATTGCTTAAGCATCTTGGTAAACACCCTCAATCTTTTGCTGTGGACATGCTGTTTGCATGATTGACAAACAAGGGGCTGTTTAAGATACAACTTCTAGGAAGTCTACAGAAACATTCAGCAACTCTTTCAATCCTTATCAACTAGATTAATTTTCAAGGATATTGTTGCCCAATAATTTAGGAAATATCAAATAATTTAGGTGAGTATGCTGAAGGTGTAGGTGTTCCTGTACTTCAACTTTGGTTCTTGAAAGTAATAAGCAGATAGTTGAATGAATATAGGAAAAGTATTAATTTATCCCCTGTCCCTCATTCTGAACTTTGCAATTAGAATACGAGTTCCATCTTCTTTTACAGCTACTTTTCTCACTGCAGGACCTTGATTCCTACCTATAGCAGAGAGGAGAAGGTTAGGTGGCATGAGATTGCTGTGATCACAAGACTATGCATAAGAGGACAAAGGCAAGAATAGAGCTGAAGTCAAGGAGGCTGCAAATAGAGATTAACAGTAGCTGAAATCCCTGAAAGTACTTGCTTATTCTTATACTCTATTGTTTTGTTTCAGCCATATCCCTAATGGCATTATTTAGAAAATCTATTAGTCATGCTCTACAATGTCACAAAATCCATAGGATTTAAATTATGACTTTTAATTCATGTTTCTTAGTGAAAAAATTATCACTATATTCTTCAGAGAGATTAACACAGAATTTAAAAAAAATCTTCTCTAAATTAATTTTACCAAAACAGTGATAAAATATCTTATATTTAATTCTACCAGAGGCAATCCTAATGTAGAACAGGCTTCTGCGGATGTCATCATTCTTTATGTTTGTGTCAATATTTGTTGTTTCAATTTACTGACTCAGAAGTGGTGAGAAATCAGCTCTTCTGCTAAAGAAGAATTTGGATCAGATCTGAAGTTATGCATCCATGTCTGAGATATTTGCTTGGTTGCAATCTATGGCTGCAATTTATGCAGCACAAATAAGAGGTTTTCATCACCACATACACACTCAAAAACATTGATCTCATTTTGAATTTGTCCTTGTCCATACCTGCTTTTAAAAATTCAGTCTTTTTTAAAAAAAATTTAGGGAACAGAAGCACAAAGCAAAGGGGACCAGAGAAGACTTTCTTAAAAAATGGAGGAGGCTCATTAAATTAATTACCATTAGAAAAAATTAAGATAGTCCCATGAGATTCTCAGAGGCTGACACTCAGAATTTTCTGGATGTGATTTCCTTAAGGCAATTTGAAAGATCATACGGTACATATTTTAAGTTTGGGCCCAATGTATGCAATTTTATGCAATTTTTTCAGCCAAAAACCAAACCAAACCAAACCAAACGACAAAAAACTTTCTCAAACATACTTAATTTTTCTAGACCCAATTTTGGTGGATACATTAATTTAATGACATTAAGCAAGTACAGACCAGTTTTGTGGTATAACTGGTCGATATAACTGAAAATAACTCAAAAGTTGGCACAATACATATTCTCAATTATTCTAAAATGTTTATTACAGTGTTAATAGTTGACGCAGTTTACAATGAAAGCTTTAATTGTGTATATAGTGCATAATAATTAGGATTGCAGGTATAGAAATACAGAAGCGTATATCATTAAGTGACTTTAAAAAGAGAAGGAACCACTTTATATCCTGTAATAATATTGTAATGACTGAGTAAAACATACTGGTACTTTTCCTAAAAAGCATTTAATTCTTAAGAATGTAAACTACAGTTAAACATGTGGAATAACAGAAATGAAGAAATAAATGATTTTATAAAGGATAGATGTAGTGTGGGATTTGTCATAGAATTTTGCCTAGAACCAGAAAATTATAATAAATTTTATCACTCAGTGGTGATGGCAATAAATGCAGTACATTGGCTGTATATCAAATATGCCTACTGCAAAAACATTTTTTTCAGTATAATAATTTTAAGGATTATGAAAAGAATATTTAATTTTCCTTTTGTTTTAACTGAAGGGATTGTAGTGCTTTTTAATGCTTGGAGAACTGAAGGCTTGATTTAATGAAATAGAGCTAAACAGGGTATGGGTAGGTAAAGAATAAATATTTTTATTTCTGGGCATTTGCTCTTTTTCCTCAACCAACCTGGTATTACAGTCTGAAAAAGTTTACAAGAAAATCTCAGATTTGCTAGTCTGAGATCCTATGTCCTGAAGAAACATTCTATAAAAACTTTAGTAAAACCTGTGTTCTAAATTCAAGTAGTAATTGAATTTGTAAAAATTTAATTAATTCATGAAGTAACTCTGTAGAAAGAGAAAAGCAAATAGGTTGGGATATTCCTTACGAGGTAGGGGCAATTTTACTATTTTAGGCGTGCTAACCACCATAGCTTCTATACAGTTATGAATTGTTAATAAACAATTGATTTTCTGGTAGTTATACTAAATACATGGATGAGCAACAAGCTAACTTTTACCTCCTATTAACCTGCCCTTTCACCTATTAAATGTAATTGCAATCTTACTTATATGATGAGCGTAAACTGCACTATATTTTATAATCTTGTTAGCATTCATGCTTTGTTAATGAAATTTGATCAGCTTATTAAAGTTGCTGAGTTTTTGCAGTTAACTCACATCTGTTGTCAGAAGTAATTAGATCAGGTGGCAAATGACAGCACCTTTCCTGACAGATGCTTTAGTGTTGTGAGTAAGAATGCCCTAAATGTCTCCTTGAATAATGCCAAGATTTCAGCTAGGGTTTATTTGCCTTGAGCTTTCAAAGTGGAACTTTGGAGCAATCTGACATGGCTCCAGACAGGAGTATGTGTGACTTTCACTTCCAATGTTAGAGGAAAAGAGAAACTCCTTCAAGATGATTTTTAATAAAGATTTGTCTTGGAAAGGTAGAAGATAATGTTATCAAATTATCTCAATATGTTTTCCTTTTAGGATATATACACATACTGTGTTAAGGCACAAAAGATACCGCATTATGCATTTAAGCATATCTCAGACAGTAAATTACACTTCACTCTAACGACAACATTATCCAAATAAATGTGCTGACAAGCTAGTGAAGATATTATCTTGTGGCAGGCTTTTCATCAGACAGCCATGAAATAATGCTGGCTTTCTGCTTGTGAATCAGACAACACACATTTTTAGTGAACTTACCTCATAAGTAAGCACTGTAAAATGCACTATGAAAGTGTCTCTTCCATCATTTATCCACAATCTAGATAGCACGCAGGTAATAGCAGTGTGGCCTTCCCAGGTTTATTTGGAAAGATACATTCATGCTTCCTGATCCATATGATTCTGCATAAACAAGAATTGTAGGAATGCCTTCAACCAATTCTCTGCATTGTTTTATCCTTAAAAACTATAGTGGAATCATGAGTGCTCACCAGACTGACAATCCCTGCCCATGCACCATCCAACAACTTGGAGGAGGGGTTCAAAGGCATGGTCTGACAGCTACCAAGAAGGATATCCTTTGTTACTGGCACCCCAATACAAAAATGTCAAAGGAATTTTAGTGGTAGCAAGAAAGATTGTTCTCTGGGCACGCTCAGAGAGCATAGTGTTCTTTTTTTTTGTCGCTGAGAGGTGAATGTTATCTTCTGTGGTTTTTTTTGTCCCCAAAACTTGTCACAGTATTGTCTGGGTCCATACAGTTAAAGATGCCCCTATTACATTTGACGAAACAAAAATGTTTTAATTACTGCCTTACTCCCTTAACAGTAGTGTTGATGGGTAGAATAAAATGAAATGAAGTCCATCCCATTTAACCACGCTTACGTTCCATCAGATGTCTTTAGTGGGTCACAGCTAAAGTAATTTGGGTCCATAATTCTGGACTGGTTCCTCATTTTTTTGTTCTTCATGTTCTTAATAATTCTTTACACTTGGAAATTTGCAAAACAGCCGTCATTTTATTTTGCTTCACTTCCTTCTAAACTGAAAGTTTCTTATCAATATAAATTGTAGAAAGAGTGGTATCATCTGGAGTGATAAGGAGGTGAATTATAATCTGAGAATTATATGTATGTCATTCCATTTTTATCTGTCATTTTTATCCTTATGTAAGACAGAATAAACACGAGAGTGGACATTCATTGCAGGTCAGAAGCATCCTTCATGAATGGATATTCACAGTGACAATAATTTCTTGGTCTGAAAATGGGAGTAATTCTAGCTGCCCTTTAGCATTGCATTATGTCACATCTGGTTACATTTGTATAATAACACACACCAACATGACAACTCAGTGCATCATATTGGCTTAGTGTAGGAGATAAAGCATAAATGGAAAGTGACTGCCTAGAAAGTGATGTCTGATGCCTCAAAACAGAAGCTGAAAAGAAGAAAAAGTACAAGATTCATACCTCATGAAAACAGAAAGATGGCCAAAATATTTATAGGTCCAAACTTAAATGTAAGAAATTAGTAGAAGGAATACCATTTGTACTTTTAAAGAGTATTCAAGAGCACAAATGTGCAATAGAGTGCTATCTATTCACAGATCATTAAAAACATGAGAATAAAAGTGCACGATATTGCATGCATCATTCATCTAATGAAGCCAAATGAAGGAGAAAAAACTCCAGTACAGCGTTCGCATACAGGGATCACAGGATCTACATGTACTGAAGTATGCTAGGTCCTGTGGCAGACTGTTGTTAGTACACTAGGCTTCTGGCAGAGAATATTCTGTGTAGCTCTTTCTTTGAATTAGAGTTTCATATTGAATTCTCAGTGATGTGACAAATGCCACTGGACAACAGAATCACACAGAATCACCGAATGTGTAGGTTGGAAGAGACCTTCAAGACCATCGAGTCCAACCCAGCCCTAACACCTCAACTAGATCATGGCATCAAGTGCCACATCTAGTCTTTTTTTAAACACATCCAGGGATGGTGACTCCACCACCTCCCCCAGTAGACTATTTCAGTATTTAATCACTCTTTCTGTGAAAAACTTCTTCCTAATATCCAACCTATATTTCCCTTGATGCAGCCTGAGACTGTGTCCACTCGTTCTGCCAGTTGCTGCCTGGAGAAAGAGATCAACCCCCACCTGGCTACAATCATCCTTCAGGAAGTTATAGAGAGTGATAAGGTCACCTCTGAGTCTGCTATTCTCCAGGCTAAACGACCCCAGCTCCCTCAGTCATTCTTCATATGGCTTGTTTTCCAAGCCCTTCACCAACCTTGCTGCCTCCTCTGGACGCGTTCAAGCATCTCAATGTCCTTCCTAAACTGAGGGGCCAGAACTGGACGCAGCACTCAAGGTGTGGCCTGACCAGTGCTGAGTACAGGGGAAGAATGACCTCCCTGCTCCTGCTGGCCACACCATTCCTGATACAGGCCAGGATGTCATTGGCCTTCTTGGCCACCTGGGCACTCTGCTGGCTCATGTTCAGCCGGCTGCTGACCAGAACCCCCAGGTCCCTTTCCTCCTGGGCACTCTCCAGCCACACCATCCCCAGCCTATAACGCTGCAGGGGGTTGTTGTGGCCAAAATGCAGGACTTGACACTTGGACTCATTAAACTTCATCTTATTAGACTCTGCCCATCAATCCAACCCTTCCAGATCTTTCTGCAGAGACATCTTCCAACAGGTAGACACACGCTCCCAGCTTAGTGTCATCCACAAATTTACTAATGAAAGAGTCAATAGCCTCATCCATGTCATAAATGAAAATATTGAACAGAGCTGGCCCCAGCACAGACCCCTGAGGAACACCACTGGTGACTGGCTTCATTCACCAGTGCATTCACTGGATACAGCACCATTCACCACCAACACTGCAACCCCTCTATAGATAAGGGTTTATACCAAGGGGTAGCCTGAAACATGAAAGACACAGTAGAACTGCCTAGAGAGGACAGAAAGTACAAAAAAATAGACAAATGTGTGATTTTCCTACTTATCTCACAGGACCCAACAAAGGGAGGGGAAAAAGTTTCAACATAAATGCTTCTACAAAAGCTGTGGGCACTTTGTTAGGGGCAGCAATAGGTAAGTGCTGATTACACCAGGACTTATTATGTGATGCAGTGACTGAAAATTTGTATCGTATCAAGAGTGACAAACCTTTATGCCGACAAAAAGCAAAATTAATCATGTCATCTCTGCATTTCTCTATTGCTGTTATTTTGTGGGTATTTATTAACAATCCTTGTTTGTAGCTATTATTAGAAACTATTTCAGTCCAATGAATAAAATGTTTTTTTCTGCAGACTTGCAATACCAGAGTCTCTCAAAATATCTTTATCTAAATATCTTGGTTTAATGGTGACTGAATAATCTTCACAAGACTTACTTATCAGAGTGTATGTACTCTGTGCTTGCTGATTATTTTTCTGTATCAACCACCCCAGTTTGAAAAGACATAAAAAGAAGAAAGTCAGAATTATTTTGGGTATTTCAGTTTATACTCATTTTATAGTCTTGCTTATTAAAACTAAAAATTCTCAAAATCTTTTTTATTGATGTAATTCTAACCTCCATTCAGTTTAGCTTGGGGATATAGGCAGTTTCTCTTGAACAGAGGTAACTTTGACCCATAGCTCACATGCTCTTACTTTTTGTTCCACAAATGCAATTTATTATAGTAGAATAGTGAAATTCAGAAGTTGCAAAAGGCAATTTTATATAATTTTCCTTTTAAAAAGCATTCTGTAGAATATTCTCTTTATTGTTGCTCTGTAAAATCTTACTCTCCCATATGCTGTCATTTCCACTCAAGAAAAAAGCCATTCTTTTTTTTTCCCCTTCAGAACTGTTGTAGAAATACATTGTACTTCAGAATTTTTTTTTTTCCAAAGAAATTTAAGTCATTCATTTACTAACTCTTGAAGTCAGACAAATTGTGCAGAAGTGCTTTATGCAGTCGTTAAGATAAATTTCAAGTTGTACTGGTAGAAGAATGTGAATAATGGAAAAATTATGCATGAATATATTATCCCCAAACTTTAAAGAAACCATACATATTAAGCTCCCTTATCCACTCCAGGAAAGAAATAAATGATAAATAAATATTTCAGGAGTAATTCATTCAAATAATTTATTTTAAGACTATCCATGACCTGATTGAAACCGCATTGAAATAATTGATCTCATTTCTGGGAGATGAGCTCCATCAAGAAATACACAAGAAGCTCCAGTATTTTATAGACTCAGGCTCTTTTCACTTTTGTCAACTTCTAACCCAGTTTAAAGCATTTTTTAGGCACTAATGATTGACTTTTATTTCTAACTTCCACATTCCTTCAGTTTTCCTTCCCACAATTTTTACAATTTAAAAATGTCATATTGCAAAATGTGTGACACAGTTGTTTCTTAAATTATTCTGATGGCATTTTGTACTCCTTATTTAACTGAATTGGTAGGCAATTACATCACATTTACCTACTTGGTGCCTACTTTAGCAATTTATTTGTGCTGAACAAAATGTTATGTTGGGCAAGTTTGTCCATTTTGTTTTTCCATAACTTTAGAATTAAATATTCAATACTGTAAAAAACTGTGGGTTGATTTTTTTTTTAAGAATGTAGAGATTAAAATAAGCACTTAAATAGATCTTCAACAGAACACAACAGCAAAAGGCAATAAAGTCCCTTATAATCCAAAGCTTGAGTAAATAAGCCTTCATATAGGTTGTCTGAGCCTGGAATTAGTTTCCTCTTTAAGAGGAGCAGGTGAATGTCTCCCATCTGGCTCAGCCACTCTTTAGATACAGATAGGTTAGGATACTGTCCTTGCCTTCAAGTAGATCCATTTTTCTTGTAGGTTCATAAAGGGAATGGAGACATCACAGCACTAAATTCTACAGCACCTGACTTTTACAACTGGCATATTAGGCAGTAGCTTCTTTATAAAATACATAAAGAGCTTAGGAATGGCAGCCAAAAATGCCATTGCATAGCTCAGTACCTTAAGGTAGAAACTAAGGAATACCAAAAAAACCATGTGCTTTCACACCTCTTATACTGTCTTTCTGTTAGGTTCAAACAATTACCTTTTTTTATTCTAAATCAGAGAAGGGGTAGTCATTTTTAGGAAGGACAAAGTTTAACTAAGGAACACTTCAAGGGCTAGGACATTGATTTAGGATATAGGGCATCGTTTTTCTGTTCCTTATTTCCCCTCAAGCAATTTGATTTACCCATTTTAGCTAAACTAGGGTAATATATGCATATTGATTCAACAGGTCAAAATCTGAATCCAATGAATGTGGATTCATTGTTTTGCATAATCAACAGAGCACTTGCCTAAGACAGGTAAATATGAATTCCATTCCCGATTCTAAAGACCTATATTTTTATCTGAAGTGTTTAATGGAGCCAGGGCCAGATGTAGAACCAGACTGATTCCCAAGTGATTTTCTTAAATGTAGTCTAAAGTCATGTTCATATTCTCTGGGCCAGTGAGTATGGAACTACATCATGCTATGTGTAGTTACCTTCAGGGGGGTCTTCAGAGTACCTTGGAGTGCAACAATAAAATATTCACAGAAGGGATGTGATTTCAAACCTTTGCAGACAAAAGAGACCCCTGCATCTCTTTTCCTTCCTCCTTAATCTGAACCTATTGAAACACATATGGCTAAAGAAAGGAGTTTGGATTTTGGCGTCTTGATTAGACATAACTGTTTCTTCTCAATCCATCTAAAGTTATTTGCAGAGCAACTTTTTTCTACATCTGAAGACAGAACTCCATGGTGCACTCAGGGCCTGTAATCGGGACTGCTCTGAGCAGGCAGTGTCACTGAGCAGCACGTCTGCAGTAAGTCTACTGCATTGACCTATTGTGCTAGTGGTAAGTCTTCTTTTTACTGGGAACTTCAACTCACTCTCTTCAAGATGATGCTTCCCTCACTGCTCTGTACAGTGAGTCATTCACATCCACAAAAGCACCAGAGGCTGAACCAAATTCCTCCACCTGGCATATTTTATAATGTATGTAATGGATATTCATTCAATACTATCTTTGCTGTTACTTCTTTATGTGACTGTCCTCAAACATTTTATAAAGTGCACTGTATCTAGCTTACACCGTCTCTGCATTGCTCAGCACCATGACACTGCTGTTTTTTCTGTAGACTTAGCCCCAGGTGTTCCAGTCAATTTGAATATTTGATGTAATTTTCAACACATACAAAAATCCATGACTAATTTAAACATCTCAAATTCTCCTTTCACCAAAGATGTAAATGAAATTTCATATTATATGCAATTATGCTGCTTATTTCAGACTACTTTCATTATTGATTTTTTTACACATTAACAATTTAGGTCTCAAGAGTACTGGTAGAAGAGGTTGCTTAACATTGTTCAAACCTTAATCACTGTAAACTGCCTGGAAGCAAACTTGTACTCCACAGGTATTTTTCAAGACACAAAGAGCCCAGGACTAGAAACAAGAAGAATGGAAGGATTTATATATTCTTCAGAAAATCTTTCAATATTGAATGTCAATTTTGGTTCAAAAAATAAGGATTAATGGAACCTTGTTTTTAACTGAAGAAAATGGATATTTGTGTGACAGTACATTTACATATACATATAAAATTATACATACAGATAAATAAACTTAGGAATAAGTTTTCAGGCTAGAATTTTATCATAAGTTGGCAAGGCAATGGTTCTGATATTCCTCCAGAATACAAAAGAACAAAGAATCTTTCCCCCTCTTTAATTCAGAATATAAATATTTGACAATCTGTTTGAATGAACTTTTAAATCTATAGTTACTCCATGGGCAGTGTTTCTCCACATCAAACTGCTCTACACATATTAAAATTATTCCGAAAATATTTCTGAATCATAGTTGCTTGTCTGTCAAGTGAGCTAAAAGTTGACATACGGGAATTTTCCCAAACTTCTGTTTGAATGTTTAAAAGTTTTGTATGATGCCAAAGTACCTTTCTGCAACATGTCTAGAAGAGGTTTGATGACTTCTAAAAATCAGGCCCTAAATTCTATTTTATACGGTTATGCTTGGAGTTGCATCCACAGATTTATAATCAGAAATGTAGGTGCCTTTTATCCAATAAGCACCTCAAAACAATTTTGTTTTGCAATTCTCCCAGCTAACTTGGTCCCTCATTGATATACTTTTTCAGATAAGAAGCTCTTAATTTTTTTACAATTATAAAATTATAATTATAAATTATAATTAAATTATAGAAATTTAAATATAAAAATTTTTGAATATTATGGTAATTCCATTGTCTTTTTTATTTTTCCTTTTTTCCCATTTCTCTGAGATCTCCAAAAAAATCTAATTTGACGTGTTTGATATGACATGAAGCACAATATTGTGTGTGAGAAAAATGTCATGATAATTTTTCATCAAATTGCAAATTATAAATATCTACAGTTAAGTTAAAAAATAATTCACCTTTCTCTGATTTAAATAGTCTATTAACATTTGATAATAATAATGATTAGTTATTCTGTATAGTAAAATAAAATTTATTGTTTTCTTTTTCCTCATATTCAAATCTGCTTATTTTATGGTATGGTTAAGGACATAGTAAGTACCATTAAGGTGAGATTCATGGCTGGGTACCATTTATTTATACTTGTAGTGAAACATTTTCAAGTCTTTCTTTTGGGGACTTAAAGGTATTTTTCATAGTGTTGAACATTTCATCTACTTTGCCAACCATCACAGCTGGAGTAAAACTCTCAGTTTCTCAAGACTCTGGTCTTTGGAAATTGTATAAATCAATGTAAGTCCATGAAGGGGAGGAGAATTAAAGTAGAATTATTTGAGTTGTAATTCTGAATATTTTGCTCTATGCACAAGATTTCATTAAAGTTTTCAAGCACAGTTGTTATAAATTTTCCCTAAGATCCCCTTTGTTTCACAGTTAAACATCAAGAAGTAGGATTATGGCCAACATTTGTGATTTTACAGATTTTGTAGAACAAGTCATTCAGTTGTCCAGGTGTTCAAGATGGCCACCTTAAGAAATTAATTCCTTTTATCTGATGAGTGTCACAGGAAAGTGAAAGTTTAATTACAGAAAAAGTTGCACTCTACCAGGTTAGTTGAGGACAGAATTTCATATAAATATTCTTAAATAATATTATGCTAGGTCGCAAGTTGAAGTTTAGTCTTTTGCATCTGCTAAGAATGCCATAATCTTAAATGGAAGAAGGTATAATGAAATTCACATAGATAATTTTTCCATTCAAAACTAGCAAATAAATTATCATATATTATTTTTTAACCTACAGCATTGAAAATTCCCTAAACCTTAAACCTGAGAAAAATATTATATGCTGCAAAGATAGGATACAAAATTTGCTTTCATAAAAAAAAGAAGCAACAGGTTACTGCTCGTATTCTAGAGCTCCCTCAGACCCTCAGTAATTCCTCTCAGATTTTTACATGTTTAAAATATTGCATCATTAACTAATTTTGATAATCTTATTTCATGGTTTAGTATTACCACAATCACTATTTTTTTTAATTAAAAGTGGTTTATCAGAACTTTGTTTTTGTAAATAGTCAAGGATAATTGTATCTTAACTGAATGAAAACTCAGATAAACGTGCGCAGTGGTAGAAAATGAAAGTACATACAAACTGAATATTTTCTGTTTACTCCATCTCATTTGCCCATGACTAAAATGAGAAATGAATCAAAAAGAGCTTTAGAAAACTGTGATAAGCACCTGTTTCACCCTCACAGTTTTTGAGTATAAGATTTTAAAAATACTTTTTTGGAGCTGTTGTGCATTCCGAGACAGTAATTTGTAGATTCAATTATATAGTAAATTGTCCTAGGGTGACTATGATGCCTGTATTCCCACATCGTCTGTTCTGTGTTCTGTACCTTTAAGACTGGTTCTGAGAGTGAGCAGGGAAAGAAGAAGCGCGCAGTTTGTTTTGAAAAACAGTGTTCACTCCTCAGGATCTTCTCTCGTCCTTGGGACTAGGTGGTTTTTTTTTTTTTTTTCCTTTGTCAGATGCATGGAGGGCAGCTGGAGAGAGTTTTTTTCTTCCTTTTGTTAGTTTAGCTAGCTGAGGCAAAGAAGCTTTCCTGGACTGTTTTCCCCTTTTTTTTTCTTGGGACTGTTTAAATCTGCTCTGGACTGAAAAAACCCAGAGGAGCACCGAGATCTTGCGCCCGTGGTCCACTGGGCCGGGACTCGGCATTTTCCAGCACCGAAGGGACTGATAAACAGACTGAGGGAGCAAAGTTAACTCCTGGCACAGACTCTCAGTTTTGCCATCTCTCTTCGGAGCAGGGAGAGGTTTTATTGTTTCATATTATTATTATTATTATTATTCATTATTTATACTTGTGGGTATTTTGTTTGTTAAATAAATAGTTTTTCCCACTTTTTCTCTGAGGGAGTTCTTTCCCCGGACCGGCTGCGGGGAGGGGCTGTTTGGACTTGCTTTCCAGAGGAGCACCATTTCGGAGCATTCCTCCCAAATTTGCCCTAAACCAGGACATACATTAATATTGGTGCCCAACTGTGTGGCTCAAGAGAGTGGAAAAAACTTGTATTGATTATTGATTGCATTGTGGTTGTTCTTTGTGTGGGGATAGAGTAGCCATGTTGCCCCTTGGATCCCTAATGTCTATTGGAATAGAGTCCTTGCTGTATTTCTGTTCCCTAGGTTTCTTTGAGGTTCTAATACCTTTCTGGTCCCTAGCCTTGTTTTCTTACCCAGAATTAGGTCCAATGTTGTCCCTAACACATAGCTTTTACACTAGAGGTGCACAAATTAGGATTGCTATTTTGTTGGATTCAGTGATCATGATTTATAGAAAGTTTATGAAGGTACTGGAGTTTGTGGCAGGTATGTATGGTTTATGGCTTCTTCGTCCTATCATGCGTCCTAGCTCCAGCAGCATGTTTTGGGGATTTATGAATAATTGCACCCACTTTGTTAGAGGAGGAACAGGGGATGAAGCTTTTCAGTCTTTCCTGTCCCTCATATCTTTTGAATTGGTTACATCACTTTTGGAGAATGTTCAGTGTCCCCTGAATGTTAAAGATACCATCTTCCTGGTATTTCATCTGGTGAGCTTCCTCTATATGGTTTGCAGCTTGTCTAGAGTGAGGTCTGAGATTTCCAGAGGGGCTGATGAGACCCCTGACCCAGAAGGAGGCCCAGGTGTGGAAAATCCTGAGTGGAGTGGAGAAAGGGAGGATATGGGCCAAACCCTGAAGGAATTTTCTGACCCTATAGCCTGGGACTTTCCATGGGAACATATTCAGAACCCGGCTGAGGTGGGAAAATACTTGAAAGAGAAGTGTCAGGATAATTCCAAAGACAAAAAGATTGTTGCAATAAGCTGGGCCCTGGCATATGCTTACCGCACACTGCTAGATAAAGTAGGGCAGCAGATAGAGGCAGGGGGCCAGAAAAATAAATCAGCAGCTAAACCAGACAGTGAGCCTAAGCCCCTGGCAGTTGCTGGGGCAGAGAAGCAAGCACAGAAAACCGATCGACCAGTGGACAATGATCCAGATGAAGGACCCTCAATGCCTCCCGACGACACCCAATGAGACATCCAACCAACTGACACCCAATCAGAAGCCGACCAAACTGACACAAAATCAAGAGTCCAACCAGCTGGCGCAAGGTCAAATGCCCAACCCACTGGCACACGATCAGGAGCCACTATTGAGTCCTTCTCCCTGAAGGACCTTCGAGGCCTAAGAAAGGATTACACTCGATGACCAGATGAATCTATAAACAGCTGGTTAGTCTGTCTTTGGGATTCTGCAGGTGATGCTACAATTCTGGACGGCACTGAAGCGAGGCATTTGGGATCCCTGTCACATGATACGGTTATTGACCAAGGAATGATGAGGGAGGCTACTCTTTGCAGTCTCTGGGAACGGGTCCTGGGAAGTGTGGCACAAAGATGTCTATGTGCAGATGATCTCTATATGCAGCAAACCCAGTGGAAGACCATAGAACAAGGGATTCAGTGCTTGAGAGAAATGGCAGTGGCAGAGATTATCTTCTCAGATGACGTAAACACTAGGAACCCAGACTTGGTACCATGTACACCTGTGATGTGGCGAAAACTTGTACGACTTGGGCCACAAGAATACTCTTCTTCTTTAGCAATAATGAAGGGGGACGACATGGGGGAGAGTGTGCTGGATATGGCAAGAAAACTTCGAGCATATGCAGATGCTGTGCATGGCCCAACACATGCCAGAATCGCAGCCGTGGAAACCAGTCTGCAGAAATTAGAAGGCAAAATAGAGGAGAATCACCATACACTCAGAGATGAGATTAAAGAGATGAAAGAGGGCTTTCTCCAAATCTCGGCGGTACAGGTCAGAGGTTCTGGTACCAAATGCAGACGCTCCCCACATAGAGAGAGAGAGGGCATCCCACGAGGTAAGCTGTGGTCCCTCCTGCGTGATTGTGGAGAAGATATGAAGAGATGGGATAGAAAATCTACCGATGATCTGGCACAACGGCTGCGTGAATTGTTGGGTGGCAAGACTCAGAGAGGAAGTTCCACTAAGAAGGAAGTAGCTCCAGTCACCCAGGGACAGACGGATAACCAAGTTTAGAGGGGCCCAGCCTCTAGCCAGGTAGAGGCTAGGGACAACCGTGTTTTTTTGGACTGTGTGGATTCGTTGGCCTGGCACATCTGAACCACAAGAATATAAGGCCTTGGTTGATACTGGTGCACAGTGCACATTAATTCCATCAACACATGTAGGGGCAGAATCTGTCTCTATTGCTGGCGTGACAAGGGGATCACAGGACTTTACTTTGGTGGAAGCTGATGTTAGTCTGACTGGAAATGAGTGGAAGAGGCACCCTATTGTGACTGGCCCAGAGACCCCATGCATTCTGGGCATAGATTACCTCTGAAATGGGTATTTCAAAGACCCAAAGGGATTCAGATGGGCGTTTGGGATAGCGGCTGTAGTGATAGAGGGTGTTAAGCAATTGAACACCTTGCCTGGACTATCAGAGAACCCATCTGCTGTAGGAGATCTGAAAGGGGAAGAGCAACAAGTGCCAATTGCCACTTCAACAGTGCATCACCGACAGTATAGAACAACTCGAGATGCCGTGATCCCCATCCACAAGATGATTCATGAGCTAGAGAGGCAAGGAGTGGTCAGCAAAACCCACTCACCTTTCAACAGCCCCATCTGGCCTGTGCGTAAATCTGAAGGAGAATGGAGACTGACTGTGGACTATCGTGCATTGAATGAAGTGACTCCACCGCTGAGCGCTGCTGTGCCAGACATGTTCGAGCTCCAGTACGAGCTGGAGTCCAAGGCAGCAAAGTGGTACGCCACTATTGACATTGCTAATGCATTTTTCTCCATTCCTTTGGCAGTAGAATGCAAGCCTCAGTTTGCCTTTACGTGGAGGGGTGTGCAGTACACTTGGAACCGACTGCCCCAGGGGTAGAAGCACAGTCCTACCATCTGCCATGGACTGATTCAGAATGCACTAGAAAAGGGTGAGGCTCCAGAATATCTGCAGTACATCGATGACATCATTGTGTGGGGGAATACTGCAGCTGAAGTGTTTGAGAAAGGAGAGAAGATCATCCAGATTTCTGCTGAAAGCTGGATTTGCTATCAAGAAGAGCAAAGTTAAGGGACCTGCTCGAGAGATCCAGTTCCTGGGAATTAAGTGGGAAGATGGATGGTGTCAGATTCCTACTGATGTCATCAACAAGATCACAGCAATGTCTCCACCTACCAACAAGAAGGAAACACAAGCTTTCCTAGGTGCCATAGGCTTTTGGAGAATGCATATCCCTGAGTACAGCCAGATTGTGAGTCCTCTCTACCTGGTTACCCGCAAGAAGAACACTTTCCACTGGGGCCCTGAACAGCAACACGCCTTTGCCCAGATCAAGCAGGAGATTGCTCATGCAGTAGCCCTTGGCCCAGTCAGGACAGGACCAGATGGAGGAGGAAATTTTAGCAGCCTATGAAGGAGTCCAAGCTGCCTCAGAGGTAATAGGCACTGAAACACAACTCCTCCTGGCACCCCGACTACCGGTGCTGGGGTGGATGTTTAAAGCAGAGGTTCCCTCTACCCACCATGCCACCAATGCTACATGGAGTAAGTGGATTGCTGTCATCACACAGCGCGCCCGTATTGGAAAACTGAATCGCCCTGGGATTTTGGAGATAATTACAAATTGGCCTGAAGGTGAAGACTTTAGTCTCACAGATGAAGAGGAGCAAGAACAAGTGACACATGCTGAAGAAGTTCCACCATACAACCAACTGCCAACAAAAGAAACACCCTACGCTCTTTTCACTGACGGTTCCTGTCGCATAGTGGGGATGAACCGGAAGTGGAAAGCAGCTGTGTGGAGCCCCATACGACAAGTCGCTGAGGCCACGGAAGGAGATGGTGGATCGAGCCAACTTGCTGAACTCAAAGCTGTTCAATTGGCCCTGGACATTGCTGAAAGAGAGAAGTGGCCAAAGCTCTACCTCTATACTGATTCATGGATGGTAGCCAATGCTTTATGGGGATGGTTGAAGAAGTGGAAAAAGGCTAACTGGCAACGTAGAGGAAAACCAATTTGGGCTGCCGAAGAGTGGAAAGACTTTGCCACTCGGATAGAGAAGCTACCTGTAAAAATCCGTCATGTAGATGCCCATGTCCCCAAGAGTAGAGCTGATGAGGAGCACAGAAACAATGAGCAGGTAGATCAGGCTGCAAAGATAGAGGTGTCAAAAATAGACTTAGATTGGCAACACAAGGGAGAGTTGTTCCTGGCTCGATGGGCCCATGATGCCTCAGGTCATCAGGGCAGAGATGCCACCTATAAGTGGGCACGAGACCAAGGGGTGGACCTAACTATGGACAGTATTTCTCAGGTTATCCATGACTGTGACATATGTGCTGCAATCAAGCAGGCCAAGCAGGTGAAGCCCCTATGGTATGGTGGACGGTGGTCCAAGTACAAGTATGGGGAGGCCTGGCAGACTGATTATATCACATTACCCCAGACACGTCAAGGTAAGCGCTACTTGCTCACAGTGGTGGAAGCCACCATGGGGTGGCTGGAGACCTACCCTCTGCTTCATGCTACAGCCTGTAACACCATTCTAAGCCTTGAGAAGCAGGTTCTCTGGAGGCATGGTACCCCTGAGAGGATTGAGTCAGACAATGGGACTCATTTCAAGAATAGCCTTATCAATACCTGGGCTAGGGAACATGGCATTGAGTGGGTGTACCATATCCCCTACCATGCACCAGCTGCTGGGAAAGTGGAAAGATTCAATGGATTGTTAAAAACCACCTTGAAAGCATTGGGTGGGGGATCTTTCAAGAGCTGGGAGCAGCATCTGGCAAAGGCCACCTGGTTAGTTAACACCCGAGGTTCCACCAACAGAGCAGGCGCTGCCCAGTCTGAGCTCCTGCATACAGTAGATGGAGATAAAGTCCCTGTAGTACATGCAAGAGGTATGTTAGGGAAGACAGTTTGGATCAAATCCACCTCAAGTACAGACAAACCCATCCGTGGGATTGTCTTTGCTCAGGGACCAGGTTGTACATGGTGGGTAATGCAGAAAGATGGAACAACATGATGTGTACCTCAGGGAGATCTGATTGTTGGATGACAACCATGTGTACATATCACCTTTTGTTGAATGTCACTGCCATTGTCTGTATATAGCTGTATATTGTTTTTATATAGATATATGCATGTATAATGTGTGTTTGTAGAGTTAGAAGTCAATTAGTTTGATAAGTTGACGATATGGTGATAAGGGGTGGAATGTCCTAGGGTGACTATGATGCCTGTATCCCCACATCGTCTGTTCTGTGTTCTGTACCTTTAAGACTGGCTCTGAGAGTGAGCAGGGAAAGAAGCGCGCAGTTTGTTTTGAGAAACAAACTCACTCCTCTGAATCTGCTCTCGTCCTTGGGACTGTGTGTTTTTTTTTTTCCTTTGTCGGATGCACGGAGGGCAGCTGGAGAGAGTTTTTTTCTTCCTTTTGTTAGTTTAGCTAGCTGAGGCAAAGAAGCTTTCCTGGACTGTTTTTCCCTTTTTTTTTCTTGGGACTGTTTAAATCTGCTCTGGACTGAAAAAAATCAGAGGAGCACTGGGATCTTGCGCCCGTGGTCCACTGGGCCTGGACTCAGCATTTTCCAGCACCGAAGGGACTGGGACTGATAAACTCCTGGCACAGACTCTCAGTTTTGCCATCTCTCTCTTCGGAGCAGCGAGAGGTTTTATTGTTTCATATTATTATTATTATTATTCATTATTTATACTTGTGGGTATTTTGTTTGTTAAATAAATAGTTTTTCCCACTTTTTCTCTGAGGGAGTTCTTTCCCCGGACCGGCTGCGGGGAGGGGCTGTTTGGACTTGCTTCCCAGAGGAGCACCATTTCGGAGCATTCCTCCCAAATTTGCCCTAAACCAGGACATAAATAAAAAAGCCAGTGTCCAAACCTGCTTCAATATGAAGCCTTTTCAAGGCCAAAGTCTATTATTTGTGTGATCTCAGTCCAATTAACATTAAAAAATTACTCCATTTTAATTATGGCTTCTGCCTGTTGGTCAGAAATGGTAAAATTTTATGTACTGAGTAGATTCACACACATGATTTTGTTTAAAAGTGCAGTCACAAAATACACATATTTCATAATAAGGGCAGAACATGATGGAGAGCCAGAAAGATTCAAATGAGACAAACCACATTATTTGTGTCAGAACCAAGATGTGACCTCATTTTAATGTTGATTCGGAGGTTTCAGCACATACAAAATACACATATAGGTCTTCCTCTCCAACCTTCATTGGAACATTACTTAATTTCAGGAAATTAATTACTGCTGAAATGTAGAAATCCAACCTGCAGAGCCCAAGCAGCCAAACTAACAGGGAGAATTGCCTGAGGGGAAAATCACAACACTTTTTGCAGGAGGGTGTAAGAAGGTGTGCTGAGTTTAGTTAGGATAGAGTTAAATTTCTTCACAGTGAGTAATACTGATACTGTTTCTGAAATAGAAACAAGCATTAAAAGTTCTACAACTTTTTGATAAATTAAGAAAAATAACATTTCAAGATATATATTTTAGACCAAATACATGAATCCTGACCTGTGTGAGTGTACATGTTTCATTTAAAATTTCTAAATAATCTGTGTCTATTTTCAGAATTGAAAGGGCCATTTCCCTTTTTTTAAAGCAACATAACTCTGTAAGTTTAGTTACTTCAGTTAGATGACATCAAAATATAGATTCGGGCATTTGAAATCTAATGCATTTCACAAAACGAAATTCCTTTGTGCTTATTCTGTTTGCCATGGTGCAATTTAAGAATCGTAGTAAAGTCTTTCTTTGTGATTTAACACACATTAATGCACTATGTCATAAATATCAGAATGTAAAAAATCAGATAGCTGTAAAGACTGTACAGTAAACTTTTTGCGCTTTGTAAGAAAGAGGATGACTCCAACTTTCCTAAATTTATCATACTTGCCACAAAAACAACAACTATGCAATTGTTGTTAGTAAAAAGGAGAGTAATTTGTATAGCTTAATGTTTTTAAAACCTTGCAAGTAGAGAATGTTGAGGCAGCTATCATATAGGGACTTGCCTGATAATTTCCATGTATTCACATCTGACAAATGATATACCTCCTATAATTTTAAAACTTTTTGACAAATGAATAATAATGATCAGTGACTTGTGCCTGCAAGATTAAATTATGGATCACCTAAAACTTACTTTCCAATATTATGCAGTATATGAACCGAATTATTGACCGAACATGTATTTATTTTCATTTCCCATTCATTTGTGGATAGAATTATGTCTCCCAAATTTAGAAGTAGAATTATCATTTACCAATAAGACTTTGTTAATGCTCTGACAGAGTTCCAGTGATGCTTCATTACTGCCCTGAAAACCGTCAAGAAAAGAATGGACTATTACATTTCCAAGTGGCTGGTGATTGAGAAACTTAAAAATAATGATATTTCTAAGTATTTAAGGCATGAGTGATTACAGAGAAAATTATGGTCTTTTGATCAAGCCTTAGTCTACAAAGATGACCATTTCATCTGAGAGCTAATAAATTGTTGGCAATACAGTATAGTCTAGTCATGTCAAGATGCATTATTTCAGCAATAGGTAGGTTTTAGAACACAAGTTCACTGTTAAGTTATCAATTTGAATGTCTATGGGTGATATTGCTGTATGTTATTCGTCCTTTCTCTAGCACAAATTTGCATTTTTTCTGTACTTTGATGATTTTTTAAAAGTAATATTTAGAAAATTTTGTTTTCAGAAGCTATGCTAGAATTATTGAAATAGTTCTACGTATTCACATGCTGGTTTACATCTGACAGTGTATTACAATGAGCTGAGAAATCTCTACATCAAAAACTACACCTTATGATACCTATGTCTCATGTTACTGAGCCATGCAAAAAGAATTCTCTACTTATTCTCTACTCTAGTAAGGGAGGAAATTCCTCCACCTTTAGCAGTGTTGCTGTCACAGCCTCCATCAGGGGCACATTCTATGTGGGTGGCAATCAACTGACTAAAGTCACATAAATGATATTGTTTATTATATTATCCTTGATCGGGATCTTCTCCCAACCTTTTCTTATTGTCTTGAAAGATTATAGTTACTGTATGTTTTTTAGTCTCTCATTAGCATATTTTAAAATAATCTCTGAACAATAAAGAAGTGACCACAAAATTAAATTTAGCTCAAATTCTATAGTACAAACTTCCTTGAAATACATTTCCAAGTTGTATTCAATGTTGATTTCAATGATCCTTAAATATTTTTGTAAGTGAAATTCTAGAGATATTTATATATCTAAATGTCCTGGGGTGACATGATGTTTGTATCCCCAATCGTCTGTTGGGTCTGGGAGCTGGGGGAGGAGAGAGGCGCGCAGTTTGTTTTTAGAAACTGTCCTCCGCCATCTGGCCTTGAGAGTCGAATTCAGCACACAAGGAGAGTTTTTTTTCAGTAGTTAGTTAGTTAGTGTCTAGCTAGCAGGGGGGAGAAGCTTCGCTTTCTTTTTTTCCTTCTCCTCCTGTTTTTATTTTTCCTTTTTTTTTTTCTTTCCTGTTTTTTTTCTTTTCTCGCCTTCCCTTGGAGCTGTTAAAAATCTCTCTGGACTGAGGACCCGGGGAGCACCGTGGGGGTTTGCATCTGGAACCCACCAAGATCTGCACAGCAACGCTCCCCAGCACCAGAGGAACAGAGACAGAGCAACCACCTACAGGACAGACTTCTTTCCTAAATCTGTCATCTCTCCAGAGCGGCACAAAGTTCCTATCATCGGGTATTGTTCAATTTATTGTGCCAGGGAGTGCTTTGCCTGTTTAATAAACAGGGTTCTTTCCGCTTCTCTCTGAGGAGGTTTCTTTTTTCGAACTAGTTTTGGGGAGGGGAGGGAGTGGCCCTTAGGAGGTTTCCTCCCAGATTTGCCCTAAACCCCAACACTGAATTATATGTCTTTAGGGAAAAAAAATATTGTAAATGAGTAAAATAAAGAAAATATTGAAAATGTAGGACTTGATGAAGAAAATGAAAGTGAGAAATTAAAGAAAAGACACCACAGATTTTTGTTTGCACTATAAGGCAGTCCCAGTTCTTTGCTTGACTAACAAGTTTTCATGCAGAAGTTTCACAGTATGATTTGTTAAGTTTGGGGGAAATTTAAAGTTTTATTAATTTCAGATCTCTTTTGACATTCTTATCAGGTTTCAGGGCAAAACTCAGTGCTACCAAACCCACGTTCCATAATCACATAGGAATATAAAGCACACCTGTTGCACATGGTAATGGAAGTCTGTGAGAAGACTCACCCATATATGTCTTGTTGTATCTGAATGAATTCTTCTGGAGAGCTGTGGTAAGTCCTTCCCACCTTGTGACTGAAGAAGTTGATGAGATGTTATTATTTAAAGACCAACAATATAGATGTATTTAACAAGTCATTCAAATAAAATTTAATAATGTTCATAAAGGCCAAGCATTTATTTGTCACAAAAATATGCATTTCTAGTTGGAGATTATTATAATAGTTACTATATTCTGCCTTTTTATCTAACTTTACAGTAGAAAATAAGTGGTCTAGTATAGTATCAGACTTTACCAGATGAAATTTCCCCCACAAATCTACATTCATGGAGTTTTTTGCAGATATGTTATGCAGAACAGTTTTAGAACAACCTGAAATGTAAGCTTTTTTTTTTTTCTTGAGTTTTATAATTAGTTCTTATCTAAGATTAAATCTTATACTATAAGATCCATGGCATTGTGAAATTAAATCTAAATTTCAACATTCTTGCTGTTGGTTAACCAGTCTTCCACAGGTCTATTATTGTTCAATTTAGAAAGCTCTGGTGGGAGTTGATAATTTTTTGTGCTTCTAAATTTTACAAGCCTTTTCAACCCAGAGAATCTATTTCACTCATTCAATTTAGTAACCTTCAGCTGACAATGTCATAAGATCTGGATGTTTTAGCCAAAAATATTATTTCTTTTTTATTTCAACAACTACTCAAAACCCAAAAATACTCTTTCCAGTAACTGAGCAGCAATTACAACCTCTTTGAACTGGGATGTTCGATTCAAAGAGATACGATTATAAGTTGAAACTGATTTAAAAAAAATCAAGGAAAATTTTTCTGAAGGCCAGGAATTGTAAATAGAGCTTCTGTAAAGTCACTCCTTCAATAGCAGCTATTTTTCCTCAGTTCAAAATAGAATATGGTTTTTGCATTGACACTTATTTCTATACATTTTTTCCTGGAATATTTATATTGGGTTTTTTGGGGGTTTTTTTGTTCATCCTAAGAAGGCTCATATCATTGTGCTCTATTGTCACTGGGGACTGAATTGACTGTTCAGGTCCAATTAATTTCTACTGGTATTGGATGACATCAGTTTCATCACCTTTATGTCACTATGTTCTCACAACTTTGGCTTTTGGGTAATGACGCTTCTGGAATTCCATGAGCATTTTCATGGACTACTGAAATACTGTCTCTGGAAAAGGAAAAAAATAAAAGGGTGCTGGTTATTTCAAATAATTTTCCAGCCCTTGACTGCTATGTCAAAATGCTTGTAAAATTGCAGTCTCTGTAGAAAATCTGTGATTGAAGGACAAATTGGAATAATTTCTCAAGGATCTGAGACATTTAGTCTTCAAATGGCTTCTTCTAGAGTCTTGCCAAGAGTCACCTGGAAGGGATAAAGCTTAAAATATATAATTACAGGAAAAAGCAATCTTAGAGGTGTTTTACTGCTAATAGAGAAGATGTTGTTGTGTTCCAAGTCATTCTGAAGATGTGGCAGGTTGCAGATCAACTAGTTAAACAAATGAGCAAAGATTGTTTTCTCTCAAAGAGCAATATTAAAGAATGTAGGTTTTGAAGTGGGTATGCAGTCTCAAACTCAAGTCCTTTGCAGTATTTATACGAAGTAATAAAAGATACATAAAGTACCTCTCAACCTACAGTCTGGTGACTAACTGCTTGGTAGTACCTTAGTGGTAAGGTGGTATTCTGCACTGAAGATACTATTTTTTGGGGATTGTCGGAATGGGTGCCTTTAGGCAGCCTGTTACCAAAACAAAATTGTTTCCTTGGATGGAACTGTTACATCTGTTACTGTTACAAGATCAGTTAGTGACATAGGTCATTTACTTCCCTAGTTATTGTTATCTGCATATGCTTTCTAGAAAACACATATTTCCACTGAGGCCTAAAACTTGTGAGTTAAATAGAAATGATCACATTATCTACTTTAGCGAGGAAAGCTGCTTTAACAGCTTGCAGGCCAAACACCACTGAAAAATTCTATAGATATTTATGTAGGTATCTGAAGGGAGTGTGTTAAAAGGATGGACCAGTGGTCCCAAGCAATAAGACAAGAGGCAATGGGCCAAAACTGATGCACAGAAAGTTCCACCTGAGTACAAGGAAGAACTTCTTATTGTGTGGGTGACTGAGCACTGGATCAGATTGAAAGGAGATATTGTGGAGTCTCCCTCACTGGAGATATCCAAGAACCATCCGTGACACAATTCTGTGCCATGTGCTCAGGGATGACCATGCTTGAGCAGGGAGCTTGGACCAGATGGCCCTCTGGGGTCCTTCCTAACCTGACCCATTCTGCGAAAACACTAAAGAAAGACATTTTGGTTTTGACTTCAACTGCTCCAAATTTAAAAGTAAATAAATGAGACTTGCATATATATTCATTAAAAATTTAATATAAACACAAAAATATTAATAAAACATTTCAAATGGTAATGGAACAGGCAATTTTTAATACCAATATACACTCAAATTTTGTTCAGGGCTCAGAAACCCCAGTTAGTTCCATGCATGGTGTATTTAGACATACAATGATTATCTAAAAAAGTAAAGTAATTACTTAAGGCAATATAAAATGTTGTTGGCCAGTCATGTAAAATAACCTGAGTAATAGCAAAAAAGCACCAGTTAGGACAGTGGAAATTTAAAACCTGGGAAAAAGGAAAAGCAGGTACACAGAAAACACAGAATCCTGAAAGTCACCTCTTGAAGTTAGAATGCCTTTCAAAAATATTTGATATTATCTTGATGAGTATTTTACAAATTATATCAGCAGTCATAGGGTTGAATTTGATTCTAATATCATTATTATATATTACTTATTATAGATTATATATTATTTATTATTTTTCTAGATTATTAGAGATTTATTATATATTAAATATATTTAGTATTTTTCATATCTTAAATGATTAGAGAAATTAACTAGTATTGGATGGAATAATCACTAGTACATAGAATAAAAAGAACTTAGTGGTATAGCCCTCTACAAAGGAATGGGCTATGTAGGACTGTGAGGCCAAAATCCCATTGTACTGAAGTGAAAATACTGGTCATGTTCTGATCAGTATAAACCAGCATGTTTTACTGGCTTGTGTTTTTTTCATCATAGACAGATTCTTGTACTTGTACCAAATAACTGGCAATGAACCCATGGAATGATTTTCAATGTATATATTTGCAGAGCATGAACTTCATAAAACTATAATCAAACTAGTTTTAGCTTAATTATAACCGTATAGTAATGCAGTAAATTTTCTTCCTCTGCCCTGGTGAATGATCTCCACTTCTTCTACCTGTTACAGCTCCCAGATGCACACATCTGTTCTGAAAGGCTGTAGCAAAACCAGAAGAGTGACAGCAGACAAAGAGGTTGTAGGCCTGTTTTAAAGGCTTCAGAGACACTGAAAGAAATGTCAGGAAAAGTCACAGAGCATGTAAAACCTGCTCTACTGGCTTAGGTCAAAGATTTAAGCACCTTGCCTATATTAGAAGCTAAAAAAAATACAAAGATAGGAGACTAAATTTAGCATGTATGGTAGATTTTGTGCATTGTCAATCCATAATAATTTTGGAAGATTTCTAAGCCATGCCTCACTTCTGTGTATTGTTGGATTTCTCTTCCTTACACACATCTAGTCTGTCCTTCAGCTACTTTAAACTGTCATCTTTGCAGAGTGGATATTGTAGGAGGAATCATGACCTTTACTATTGTTATTATTATTATCATCATCATTATTTATTTCTTTCTGATAATATATTTGGTTAACTCTCTTATAACCTCCTTGACTCTGTAGACCTGTATCACTTCTTGCTTGATTGCTTGATAGTTCTAGTTTATTTAGTTGCTTCTTGAATGCAAGAACGCCCATTGTTGTGATTAATGTAGAGACTCTCTTGAACCTGACCTTTCAACCTGTCCTTACATCCCTGAGATAGGGAACTAGGATTTATGTAGCAGGTGAAACACAAATTTATTCCATGGCACAGTAATTTTCTATGTTTTGTACTTCATTTCTCTCCTAATAACTCCTGACATGCAATTTACATTTTTGCTTTACTTGATTTTCTTTCTCTAGGAACACTTGGAGAAAGGTTGACAAAGAATAAAGTTACTGAAAAGATATGGAAGAGAATGAGTTCTTTGCAGTTTAACAAATGCTTCTTTGCCTAGAATGCAATGACACGTAAAAAGACAGCAGTTTTAGATTTCATGGCAGAAAATGATCTTAAGGACATCACATCATAGTCAAACTTCCTAACTTATAGTTACAACTATATTTCTTATTGTTGTAGAAATGACAGCTGCAGCACTTGAATACCAAAACAAGAAGACTGCTAAATGTAGCCTGACCATGACAGTCCCATGGATCACTTGTACTTCAGGACCCTTCATTTTTACTTCCCGTATGATGATACTGCTTCAGAAGCTATCCCATTCTAACAATTTATAAAGTAGTCTAGACACAGTGTATGACTATTGCACCATAAGGAGTTCAAGCCTGTTGACAATCTGATATTATCCACAAAATCCAAACTGAATTAGTAGCTATCCACTTTCTTAGAAAGAATGTTGCAGTACTGCTAGCAGGTGTTTTGATAAATGTGCCAAAAACTCATTATAGTGATTAAACTTCAACCGATACTTACAGGTGTTTTCCTCCTTTGCCAGTAAAGAAGCTGCATGGCTTAATATTATTTTGATTAGTAGACTATAAATGTTCATTTCTTGCCCTAAATTTGCTCAGCCTCTATAAGCCAAATTTAGAATAGTGTCCCCAGAATGCAGTGTTTTTAAACTGTTGGTTGTGGAACAGTTGTCTAAAGCTTGCTGTGTAGATCTCTCTCCACTTTTGCTCCTAGGGTAGCTTTCCATACATATCCAAAAAGAGACATGAAAAATATATGGATGGAGAAAAAGGGTGCATAAGACAATGCTAAAGTAAGAGTTTAATTAATTTACTATGCTTTTGTAGATTTGAAAACTGAACTTGAAATATGATCTGGTAGTGACTAATAATTTAGCCCTGACTGCTGAAGATCTGGTATTGTATCAGGTGTTCCAGTCAGAGGATGCATATCTGTAGATACAAGACTTGATTGTGAAGCTGCCTGTATGAATTGATTGTAGAAGTGGAACTCTAAGTGGTACTTAGAAAATCATTCTCTGGGATTCTGTAGGTACTTAACAATCTATGACTGTTTGGGTCAAATACACTCACTGCTTTGGAACTCCACTAAGGCAGTTCTATATGGCTTAAGTTCAGTACTGTGCCTTTGTATACTGGCAATAACACATTACAGTGGTATGTCAGCAATGGAAAGCAAAAAAAAAAAAACCAAAACCAAAACAAACCAACCAACCAACCAACCAACCAACCAAAGAATCTAAAGAATTTTGTACATGCTTCAAAGAAATATTATAAGATTAAAATCTTATAGTTATTATTTGCAAATAAATAAGATTGCACACATATTCATCAAAACATTTTGTTATGCCTTCTTTGTAAGTTAACTTTTTGGTATACATCATCTTCATGCTGTTTGTCTGAGGGGAAAATTAGTCTCAGAATATTCAACTGGAGTTGGATAGGTCAAGATATTTTGTTAATCCCAAATAAGTAGTTGAATTGTGAGTAGTCAAAATTCTTGGAAGGTCAGGGAGTGAGGGTGTCTGGAATGAGGCTCTCCCTATGGACAATCTGACTTGATTAGCTGGAATACTGAAGACAGAAGCCTCTGTTTCTTTCAGAGTTATGTGAGATAGACTACTCCCAGGTCAAACAGAAGGGCCCTGAGCCAGCTGGGGAGCTTTCAGAAGAGTTGTCTTTCTACATAGTAAATGGCCTCTTTGAGGGAAGCAGTTAATAATGATCATGTCAACAGTATTGGAAAGTGACTTTGTAAAGCTTGATTCAGTTAGAATTATGTTTTGTTTAGCCTTACGAGGCTGGAAAACCATTTATAATCTGACATGAAAATCAGGATTCCTCTTCAGGGAGAGGAATAATTTTTTTCAGGCCATGATTTAGCATTTATGTCCTGCTACTGTTTTGTATTTTATAGGCTCTCTGGGAAACTTTGGTATGACAAAATAATTGAGCATTTCACATTTAGACAAACATTACCTGACAGGACATTCGGGCGTTATAGATTTATAGGAATTTTCCTTATTTCCTTATTTCTTCCTTATTTCTCAATCATCCATAGGAGAAAATATCAGTATCGGTTAGTAAAACAATCATGCTAAATAGAACACACAGTTGACACTGACATTAACTTGTTTTTTTTTAGTGGCATTACAGAGGTGTTTTAATATAACATAAATACATTATAAGGGTTACATTACTGAAGTGCTCTAGTTTTCTTTAATCCTAGAGAGAATTTCTTCAGTGTTCCCTGTGAATGGAGAGGGTTTTTTTTAGTTGAAGATTTCAGAAATTGCATATTTCTGATCCAAACCAAGTAATCTGTGACTTGGCTTTTCCCAGGGTATTGTTCAGGAACATCACTATCCCTCTGTCCCCAGCCCCCTATTTTGAGTTACAGAATCAGAGTTGTGTACACAGCATCTACTACATACACATTACCTGGGCCCACATACTGAGGATTCAGAGGAAGAATCTAGCTCTATAATTTGACATGTGTTAGTAATCACAGAAACTTTTGGTGTAATCTTTTTACTACTTTTTCCACCATTATCATGTAAACAAGCTCAAAAGATTCAGAACAATGGGAATTTAGGCTCTCCATCTAAGAAGAAGTGAGCTCAACATGGACTTATTTGGGATTAATACACCTTCCTAATTAGCTCAGCAGAGGATTTATTTTAAATTAACACAGTTCATGAAAACACAAGCTTTCTGGTTAAGGTGTTATAAATGGTTTACAGTCTTTAGCTAAGCCTGTTAGTGGCATGAAAATAACACTTCTGTTTTGTAAAAAATATTTACCAACTAAGCCTCACAACTGCTACGATTTAGACTACTTTGAAATAATTTGTGAGAGTGAAGGTGTGTGATGCTTAGCATAGTTTTTAGTAAATACATTAAATCCTGGCATCAACAACTAATGTTTTCTGTGAAGTCCAACCCTTTATGAGAGACATGTACTCCCATAGCAGAAGAAGGTTCAAAATGGTGTAGCTCTGTACTCTGTTGTTCCCATTGCTATTGATGGACCACAACCTCATACTAGCTGAGGTTAAGTGTAAATTCTGTTAAGTGCTGTTGAGCCTTTGGGCATGAGTCAAATCTCAGCTTAGTCAGCACAGGCATCTACTCTGAAACTTGTGACTCAATGGCAGGCTCTTCCATATTCTTTTTTTTTTCATTATCCTCTCCTATCATTTTCTTCCTGTCCCATCCTACCACCCCCAACACCCCCCTCAAGCCTCCACATAGATAGTTTTGAGTTTTAATTGATTGATTTGGGATTTTTTGCTTGCTTTTTCTTGGTGTGCTTTAACCAGCCAGTAAAAAGTAGACTGAATCTTGTCAGCAACCTTTGTCATGCTGCCTTTTTGACATTAAACCTGGTTTTGCTGTTAGCTTTGATGGTAATTCTTTAAGCAACCTTAAAACACTCATTCATGAGAGGTATATAAAGGCCCAAGCATTTGCTTGGCCTTGTCCAGACTTGTCTGGTCTTATTGTAGCTAATCTTGGTTGAAGTAGAAAATTGGACAATAGTTAGGTGACTAGAGTTTAACTTGCTTTAACTTTATTTTAGCTTTATACATCTAGATAGTTTTAGCCTGAAGAAATTACACCATATACTGCAAGTGTCTAAAAGACCGAAGATTGGAGCTTAACATTTGTTAGACACACTTCCCAGAATAACCTTCACAATTTTTCTCTAAGCAGATGCCTTCAGGTCAACAAATATTTTTCCCCTTCAGAAGAGTAACTTTGGTTTACAGGACAGTTTGCTAGGAAATGTGCATGACTGAAGCTGCTGTGATGGATGGAAAATGTCTTTACCAGACATGGTTGGTAATACTTTAAATCTATGGCTGTTGCTGAAATAACATTGCAAACCTGCACGTGCTACATATTGCCAGAAATACCACAGTGTGGGAACAGTTGGTCTTCTGGGTAGGTTTGACTTCTTCTGATCCAATCCTTCCTCTTCTTCACCTGACCTTTGATTTTTTTAATTTTTTTTGTGTGTTCTTGAAAACAGTGCAAGTAGCCAAATATATTGGAATTCCCTGATACTGAAGGGAGAAATAGAAGAAGACAGGGTTCCTGTGGGAGAAGGGCAGATGGCAACTGCAAGGGTAGAGTTTACTTTAATAGATTTTCCACAGCCATGAAGGATTGAGAGGGAGAGAAAAAAAATAATTGCCTTTGCTCTGAGCAGATAGGTTAAATCACATTGCCTTGCTCCAACATTTCTCAGCTAGGAAAACAAAATCCTGGACAGCAGTCATAGTCCTGTAGTGCTAACCCTTGCCAAAAAACACACTGAGGGTTATTTGCTGCATGCACAGGAGCTCACTGTACCCAAAGCAAAATATATGCATCTTCCTGCCCCAGGCACACACAACAATAAATCTCTTCTGGATATCTGAGAGGAAGGATTGATCATGTAGAATACCTGAGTCAGATTAAATTCCTGAGAAGAAAGGAGGTTATAGATATATCCTGAACTATTTCTTATACATTTAAAGAAAGTAGTACAAAACAACCTACTTATTTTGATCAAGGTTATTTTAGATTTCATGAGATTTCCCTGCTCAGCTCTCCCCTAAGTACTGTATGCCAGAAGTAATCAAGAATTGACATAGATGTGCTGGCAACAACCCTAGCTAGTAGACCAGAAATCCTCATGCAGACTCCTTTCTCTGCCCTTGGACATCTGTTACCTACATGAGCAATCCTGTACCACTGCTGCAGCCTGAAAAGAGAACTTGCTCTCTGGCCACAGAGGATTTGAGACCAGCCAGCTTTAGCTCTCTTTAATTTTTAGTTCCTAAGAAATTGATAAGGACTGTAAATAAAACATGTGTAGTACACACTGTCCACCAAGTAGTTGGGGTTTCAGTGTCTGAGGATGCTTCTTTATCTTTCAGCCTTGAGAGAGACAAAAGTACTTACATCCTTTGTTCCTTTATTTCCGGACTCTGAGGAAGAGTGATGTGCAACATATCTCTCATTCAAGAGAGGTTATCTACATCTCTTTGTAGAACAAGGACACAGAATATTTTGACCCCATCATAGCTATTAACAGGGCTCTAAGGATGAGCAGTATCTTACAAACTATATCCTAGGACAGGTCTTCAAATCTGCAGGAACCATCTCCTTGGGCAGAAAAAAATTCACTAATTCTTTAAACTTTAGGGCCATAATGATGGAGGACTCTATATCACATGATGTGTTGATGGAGCCTTGTTTTTTCAAAGAAATGTTTTAGATTTTTCTTCATTTTAAGAATTGATGTTAATTAGTAATTGTTATTAATCACTAACATATGAATCTCCTGCTATTTCCAGCTATGTCTTCCCTCTGGAAAAAAAATAAAAAAGGGAAAAAAAATTTCAGTAAAAATTTTTAGCATTTACTCTAGTCCTTTCTACTCGCCTTTGTAATGTAATGGATAGCACAGGAAAAGTGTCACTGGCAGAGAGGTGATGTCTCCAGCTTTAGAGGGCTGAAGTCAGCTCTGTCCCATTGTGGTGACCAAGTAGCAAAACGCTCTTCAACCTACAGCTACAACATTGGGGGTTTGAACAGTTCTTAACCTTGTATTTGGGAATTTCTGTATGTCAAATATCTCAGAGGAGACCTTTCTATTAAACATATCTGAACCCAACTCTAAACTGTGAGAGCAGCAGCTGAGAATTAAACTCTTGTTCTGGCCAGGTCATTTCTGCACATAAGCAGAAACTTTTAAAACTTCCCTGAAAGGATAAACTAAGCTGAAATGGATAATGACAGTCAGAAACCTTAACACAGAACTCAAACCTAAGCTGGTAGTTTGACTATGGTCTTGAGGATGTCCTCCTTAGATTATTCTTTAAAAATAATGCTGTTTTCATTGTGTCAAACCTTGCTGTTTTCATCAGTAAAGTTTTTTTCTGATGCAGAAACATACTCCAATTATTTTCAAAAAATCAGTCTTGTGTTTTGTTACCTGAAAACAGGGGGGAAAGGGTAGGAATCACAGCTTTAGGATGGTGAATGTGATTATCTATACATAGCACCAAAATATAGACCATGTTTTTAACTTTGCTTTGGTACAGGAAGAAAATATTTCAAAACTACTGAAGCTAGTTTTGAAAATGCAGCTTGGTTATGGCAGTAACGGGAAAACTCTTAAACTATAAAAGCTGTGGGTTCTTCTCTGTTAACAAAAATGCATAAAGATACCTTGGATATACTTGAAGTTAGATTTCAGTAAAGGGTAACAAAGGCATTCCTTTCCTCTCTGGAAAGGAAACAAATTATGTCTATCTGCCACAAAGCAAAGTAGCATTGACCTGTGATTTTGGCATTTTCTTTTAGCAGCTGAGTCTCTTCACCTGTTGTTAGAGTTGTTTCTTATCTCCTTTCCCACATATCAATTATAATAACTTCTTGCACTTCAACATGTTGTCAAATTGCCTAATGCTTTTCTGGGTAGCTGCTCAGTAGGGATATCTGTTTAGAACAGCTAAGATCCTAAAGTTCTCCAAGTCATTCTCAAAACACAGCTGGAGTTGGTAGCCGTGCTATTGTCCTAAATAAAGGTATTGAAATGGAGTGCAGTCTGAAATATAAGTGAGTGAACAAAAGAAGTTAAGGTGAAATTCTCCAGAGAGTCATACTGCACAGGATGTATTATATTACAGGTATGCGGTGAATGACAATATTTTCAAGGTTATTGCACTAAATTTTAATTCAGCCTCCTTAATTAAAAGTGTCTGTTTTTGCTATTGTAGAAAACCTGTAAAAAGAAATATGAAAGCACTAACTTTATTTAAGTGTCATCTTCCTCTAAGTGTTTTTGTGGCAGTAAATCAGAATTTATTCTGATGACATTATCAGCCATAAGCATTATAAAATGGACACATTTCCTAGTATGCTCAGCATTATAATGAACTTTGCATATTGTACATTGACATTCAACCGCTGTAAAATACTTTCATTACAGGACATTTTTGTGTGCCTTCAGTCATGTGCAAATCTAACAAGGAACAATCTGCAGAGTTAAGGTTTAGTTTGAAATGTCAGTTACTATTCATAAACATCAATACAAAGTATTTGTCCTAATAGCATTTGGAAGCAACAAAAAATTAAACCAATTTGTGCTTCAGAATTGCATCATGAAATTATTACTTAACACACTGATCACTCCACTGCTGTATATTTGCTCTTTATTTTCAGAGATGCTTAGTGTACTTCAAGCCCAAACTTTATGTTCCTCAAGACTCAAAAAATTGTTTGTGTATAAAAAACTCATTGTATTATTCCACTAATTGATATACTAAAGCTACAAGCTTCCCTCATCCTTCATCTAATAAAGAGTTTTGATTCATGTTTCATGGTAACATGGTTCAGTTACATGTAATTGTAACATGTTTCAGTAACATGGTAACAAGTTCAGTTTTTAAAAATTTTATAGTGAAACAAGAGTTTTGAAGCAAATCAGAAATTTCTTTGCCCCGTCTCAATGTTTGGTTTTATTCCACAGCCAGGTGTCTTGAACTGGTTTAGGAGCAAACTGATCTTGCATGGAGTTTATGACATAGCCCCAAAACTTCTGAAAAAGTGGGATGATAACCATGTCTAAATTTGACACCTACCAAAGTAAATAGTGGTTTCTAAATTGAAAGCCATGTTTATTCATTTACTTATTTATGTATTAGCTCATAATCCACAGTAAACTTGAAGTTTAAGTAAGAAAAGGTAAGAGTAACCATTTCATATTGCTGTCCTCTTGAGAAAACTAGCAACTGGTAAGTACAATCAAATTCTCTAAAATAAAGGGTTTTTTAAGTTTTGCCTTTAAAAATGCTTTAATTACACTTACAAACTAACACTAATTTCACAATGGCTTCTTGAAGGCTTGGCCAAGAATATAGACCATGAAATTATTATACTAGCTTAGTGTACCCATTGAAACTGAACAAGATGGTGTAAAACAGAAGACTGTCTTGTAATGAACCTGTGCAAAGAACCAGGTTCCTCTGGAGGGATGAACATGAGACTAGGAACTGGGACAGTCACTCATTTGGTAGGCCAGAAGGAACTGTGCTTGGAGTGGGGGTGCAGAGGACAGAAAAAAAAGAGGAATGGGTTCACTATCATGTCTTCTTTAAATCTTTTTTCTTTTACTGTCAACAGTCTGTTTCAAAGAACCTCCTTTTCAAATACTGCTCCTTCAAAGCGAGTTAACAGCTACTGTTGTTACCTGTTTCTGTATTTCAGACATCAGAAATCCTTGCAGTAGGTCAGAAGCAGGAAGAACTTTTAGCTATAAAAAGAATTCCTTATATGGGTCTAACTCTGGCAGCACCTAAATGTATAAATAGAGCAAGAAGCAGAACTCCTGGCTCACAGTGGCCTCTCTTCTCCACAGATACACATACTTTTTCTTGCTTGAATAGCCCTAGTAGTTTTTTACATGCTCCTCTCTGAGACATAGAGTAGAATGTACTATGTTAACTTCATGATGAAGATATTCAACTGACTTCATACATGTTTGAAATCCCACAGGATAAAGAAGGCCAAAAGATGAAGTCTGCTTGGATGCCAAACTCCTTTACAAATAACAGACAATACCATTTCCTTCAGCTCAAAGGGTTGGTTGGTGCTGACAAAGTCTATCCAAGAATATTAGTCTTTCCCTGGATTTAGGACATAATATAGAGGAACCTCAATAGACTGGTAGATCTTCACATTCCTGCTGCAGGCAAGGAGAAAATGGAAAGTTAAGCCAGACAACCATATTAGGCTTTTTTCTTTAGTTTGGTTTGTTTGGAATTTTTAATTACCTTTTCGATCATGGGAGCTTTAGCATTCATTTTCTGGGATGCTTAGTTCTCGATCTGTTGTAAAAGAAGTCAAGCATTGAATTGTGAGTCTAAACTCCTGAGTAATATCCCTGCTGGGTTCCTTAGACTGAGGTGTTACAATGCCTTACTTACTAGTGCAAAGTGTCCGGCAAAGCACTAAATAGATGAAAAATACTAGAATTAAACAGCTTTGCATGATAAAAATGAAACAGAAAGCTACCACTATAATTTTTCACTTCAGAAAGAAAAGCTACATATAGAAATAAAAGTTACAATGAAAGTCAGAAAGAAAATGAAGTGAGCCTATGTCTAAATTTTCTCAGTCATTATAGAAAAATAAAAACCTTATGTGAGGCAATCTCTATGAATGCTTATTTAAAAGGTGCTACTAAACAGCTAAATGTAGGGGATTGTTGGAAATAAAAAAAAAAAAGCAAAAAACCACAAACACCCCAAACCAATGATAATGAGAAAAAATACACAAAACCCTCTCAAACAAGCAAAGAAATACCTCCAGCAGCTATTCAAAAGATAAAGTTTGGTCTAAAGTTTTAGGAGAAAAGAGAATATATAATGGTGAGCTAAATGTTGCCATATTGAAGAAGTGTTTAGGAGTGACTTACTAATATCATTAAAACTTCTAATAGAGGATCTTTAAGCACAGGAAGTCAGAAACATGGTCAAAGTTTTAATGAGGTTCAAAAGATGATAAAAGTTCTAAAGAGACACTAAAGGAAGATATGTGTATAGCAGAACAGCTAAAAATGTAGTGGATTTGTTCTCCTAATGTCTCTCCATAGTGGTTTTCTGTTTTTTTAATCAGGGAACACTTTGGGAACTGTCTCAAATTAAAGTGTCAGTAAATTGCTATTAAGATAAAACAATAAAAAGATTAATAAGTCATTGACATAAAGAGATGATATTCAGCCAGGAACACTAAAGGTAATCAAATATGAAACTGATAACTTCCAGTTAAAATCAGAAGGATGGAAAGGATCAAATAGGACATCAATTTTAAAAGACTCCAGGAGAGAACTAGGAAAATGAACTGACAAATCTGATTTAACTTCAGGCAAACTGTAAAGATTGGAACTCTAAGATTGGCGGGGGTGGGGGGGGGAAGCAGAGAGAGAGAGACTGAGAGGGATATGGAAAAGGGAAAAGAATCAATGGAGCATCTGTAGAGAGCATACTTTCCATCTAAAATCAATCCAATACTCTAAAAAGTCAGTGGCTACTTTGGGAACATTCCTAGGCAGTGGAGCTTGATTTTGTTTACCAATAAACTGTTAGAATACTCTATGGAAGGCTAGTGACTCATGCCAATTGTCACTGTCCTGTTTACAATTTAATAGCTAACACAACCCCTAAAGAGCATTCTCAGCATGGAACCACATGTTTTGGAGAATATTAAACAAAAACTGTGCCCTTTTCTGAGCTCAAGTGTTAGAGAACAGTTGTAAGCACATTAAATATATTGGTATTAATACACTCCTAAACTTTGAGAATAGTGAAGATCTAATTGTTAGATCTAATTGTTAGATCTAAATGTGCATATATTTACGGGGGTTTAATAAGGTTTTCCATCAAGGTACCCTTCAGAAATGGTACCAAATCCAAAAATGAAAATCTGTACCTGGTGAGAGTAGAAAGGATGGGAGAAGGGCACTGGTCCTGACTTTCCACACATAATAAAAGAATTTCATTTCACTGCAATTGATGTAGAAGTATTTGATGATATTTGGTGTACTTTAAGAAGGGTAAAAGATTTCTGAGAGCAGCAAAGAAGGCAGAAAAACTGTGGTGTTACTGTAAATCAATGAATGATGGAATTATTTAGGTTGAAAAAGACCTTTTTCTCCAAAGTAACCTCAAGTCATTGATTCATGTAAGAATTTTATTAGGCCCTTGGGTCTTTAACATTCACTTACAGAGTTCACAGAAATGAAAATTATATTTGCTGTTTTTAATATAATATGTTCAATAAACAATAATCAGGTAATGCCACTTTGGCTTCAAGCAGACAGCTACGTACTCGCTATTAAAGCCTCAAAAGAATGGAAACTGAAATAGACTATTAGGTATCAGTACCTGAAGTATAGCTGAAATGTGTAACATGAAATTGAATTAAAATTGAGGAGGAACAAGGGTGGTGTACAAAATAGCAGAAGAAAATTTCATATTTTAGTCTTGTGATTATATGGAAAAGTAAAAGCTTATAATAAACAAGTAAAAAATTCTATTAAATAATTAGTAAATACTTAGCATTCTGTAAATAAAAATCGAAGTCAAAATGCAAGTTATATCTAATTCAAAAACCATAGTAAAAAATAGAATAAAATAGTTAATAATCTTAAAGGAAGAATAAAATTCCTACATTCCCAGACCATTACACAATTAGAAAAGACCTTGCTGGACCAAAAAGAACCTCTGCTTCCTCTGGTATTTTTCTTCAAAATGCTTCCTCTGGTATTTTTCATCACAACATACTTGCATGCCAGGAGTGGAAGCATGAAGGAAAGGCCATGCATAAATCAACTTTACTTTCTAGTTTTTGTCAGCCACCACTGTAGGGATTGCTTTGAGGTCATACCTGAACAAAACCCCCTTCAAATATACATTGATGATTCTAATTTGCCTCAATTCTTTTTAATTTGATAAATTTGTTCTAGCTTTTTTTTTTCGTGTGTGAAGAAATTCCACAGTTCAATTCTGAGTTGTGAGAAAGCAATTATTTTTCTGCAATTTAAATCTTTTGCACAGGGAACAGGTTGAGTCCCCATTCCTGGAGGTATTTAAAAGCTGTCTGAATGCAGTACTTATGTACATGGTTTAGTGGTAGACAAGGCAGTTTTAGGTTTATTAGGTAACAGTTTGACTCAATAATTTTAAATGTCTTTTCCAACTGAAATTATTCTAGGATTCTATAATCAATTCTCTGTGACAATAATAACAGTCATACAAAATATGCCTACTTTATTTTCAAAACTTACATATCTTGTACTGACTGGATTAAAAGCACAAACACTAGATAATTGCTTAGTTTGCTGCTTTGTTAAATAAGAGATCTAGCATCTGATCCATGCAGCTAATTATGTTCCCTTATTTTCTTGGTCTATAAGCCATTTTTTTTGTAGGAAAACAGGAATGTTTAATCTTTATATCATTTTTGTCACCAGTCAGATGATAACTGATCTGTCACAAGAAGTCAGTGCTGGAGTTTAATAACCCCAAGATAGAAAATATATAATTTTCAACACTTACAAAAGTCATATTTTGTTTTCCTATTTTTAATAACTTTTCTGAATCAAAAGGCAATTTCTTTTACTTCTTTCCTTGTGTTTTCATTTTACTGCAACAATTATTTTCTTATTTCACAACCAGATCTTAAACTGACCAGAGTGTGATGAATCTGTAATCCAATTCAACTGTGAGTCTTGACCTCAGATATTTTATTAACAGTAGACCTTGTTTATTTTGTTAGTTATGGCGGCACTCTCTTCAGCACATAATTTGCCTTCACTTCATCCTCCTGGAAGCTTCTTCTGACTTCCTTTATTTAGTAGAGCACTTAAATAAAGGAAGTGGTTTCCAAAAATCACAGGCAGAAGTGAGAAAAAAGGAAAGGACAAGGACGTAATGGTAATATTTCTCAGCCATGAAAGACAATGGAAGACTTGTCCAAGGACGTACTTCACATCATTACCCTCATCTTACCATAACCATCTGTCATATGTTCCTCAAGAACTAGCTTTAAAACTTTCATATATTAACAATTCAACTTAGTCTTTAATGATATGCAATGAAATTGCCCAAACCTTTTTCACAGCTAAGAAACTTTGGGCTGATATCTATTAATAATGTGTGCCTCCCAAAGACATTGCACAAGGAGCACTTTCGGCCGGTTCTGCTTTTCTTCTCCTAGAGATGACATATATAATTTTTCTGAGAAGTCAAACTGAGGCAAACTATGGCACCTACAAACTGCCTTGCAACAGCAACTCTTATAATGAGAACAGGAGCATATTTTGCAGTAATAAAAAATGACAGACCAATTAGAGTGAGCTTTAACTTTTATAGGCAAATTACACACAACAGATTTTATTAGTTCTAAGGTAATGATTGTTATCAACCTGTCCTTTTATTATCTCATGTCTGCTAAACCAGCATTGTTCAGTTGATTAACACCTTCCAACTTTCATGGACAACTATAATATAAAACATAACAGCAGTAACAGCAATTGTACTATAAATGCAGATCTAATAATAATACAAGATGTCATTGTGTATACAGTTTTTCAATATTAAAGAGACTCACTTCATGGTAAAACAAATTACTAGAGCAAGATTTTATTATTATTGATATAATAATAAATTAGGCTTAAAAATTATTTCATAAGTCACAAAGTCCAACATTTGCCAATGAAAGATTGTTCTCTACAGTATTTTTTTCTGTGCAATTTCAATGATGGAAGTTCTTGAAATATTGCTTTGATTGCCACAGAAACAATTTTAAAACACAGATGACTGATCAAACAGCAGAGTATATTCCCTAATCTAGTGTAGTTCAGCTGGTGATAAGAGAATGTACAGTCTCCATTAAGGACAAATAGTCCACTGTTAAGTACCTCATTAGTAGGATCACAGAATCATCGAGGTCGTAATGAGCCTTTGGACACCATGGAGTCCAACACCCTTGCACAGAGTATTATCAACTACACCAGGGTGCCCAGGTCTCTGTCTTCTCAAGTTTTGAATATCTTGAGGGATGCAAACTGCACAGCCTCTCTGGACAACCTCCTCCAGCACTGGACTTGTTTATTCTTATGATAATATGAAATTTTACTGCTTTTCAATTTCTGTCTCTTGTCTTTTGTACTATCGGTGGGCACCACTGAGAAAGATCTGGCTCCCACTTCTTTATTCGCTCCTGTCAAATATAAATGTTGGCAAGATCTACACCAGCCCCTTGATGGGCCCTCAAACCTTCTTCTGCAACGTGAACTGTCCCACATGTCTCAGCTTCCCTTGCATGAAAGGTGCTCCAGTCCCATAAACACCTTTGTGGTCCTGCACTAGATTGTCTCCAATATGTAAATGACTCTTCTGCCAGAGAGCCCAGAACTGGATGTACTCATTAGTGCTGAGCAGAGGAGAAGGATCTCCTCTTTCTATCTGCTAGAAATGTTTTTCCTGCTAAGGAGCTGTAGCCCTTTTATTCCACTCATGGGACACTTGTGATTCGTGGTCAATTCACTGTCTACCAGGAACACTAGATTCTTTTTTGCAAAGCTGCTTTGCAGACAATCAGCCTCCACTGTTTACTGGTGTGTGGATTTATTCCTCTTCAGGTACAGGACTTAAGACTTTTCTTTCATCAGCTTCATGGGGTTCATCTTGGCCCCTTTCTTCACCTTGTTAAGATTCCTCTGAATAGCAGTCCAACTGTTTAGTATTTTAGTCTCTCCTTGAAATTTTATTTTCATCTATAAACTGGCTGAAGGTGAATATTAAAGGTAGAGTTTCTAATATATGAAACTGTCCTGGGTTGTAGTATAAGATATGCACAAAGTATTCTATCACCATCTTCATGAACTGTTGTAACTAATTGTTGAAGCAGTGTTCTTCCAGGTTCTCCCTCTCTCTTCTGTTAAGGTGTCTTCTGTTAAAGTGTCTTCTGTTAATGGATCTTTGGTTAATGGCCTGCTGCATGACTCATAGATATCATAGTTATCTCACTTTAATGGGCCATTAAGGACCCCCTGTATGACTCATTATCCCATTGTGAGATGCTCCACCCAGGGGGAGGAGCCAAGCATTCTCACCTGGCTATAATCTGGGACTTGGGACAATATGGGGAACCTTACCCACTGGATTCCCAGAGGATCAGAGCTACCAGACCTTTCTACGGGATCACTGCTTCCATCATCCCACTCAGATTGTATTCTGACTGTCAGTGGTCTTTTGTATTATTGCATTTATTTTATTTTACCATTTTTTTTTCTTCTTCCTATTAAATTGTATTTCTGACTTGGAGCCTCTCACTCATTTTGCTTTCAAACCACGACAAAACATTTAGTGATTTAGCAGGGACCTGATGAAAATTTGCACTCTTCTTAAGTGTTAGTAAGGTGGGCATGATTCAAGTAAGTCTGTTTCTTTGGGCTCAGATCCTTGGATAATTGTAAACCAAATGATCCACCACTTACCAAAGATATGGATGTATGTTTAGGATCCTACAAACACAACTACATGTGCTCAGAGAAATTTCTCTCTTAGTCCTAAAAGCAGGATTCAGTTTCCTGAACAAATATTCATCTCCCATTTTCAGCTGTCCAGTTGTACAAGTTTTTCTCTTAGGGCTGGTGAATATGATACATGGTATCAGCTACAAGGGTTCAACACAGTTTTAGAAAGGCAGACAGAAACCAAATGGGACACTTTAGCATATCTAAATTGGCACTAAATACAAATAGACAGGCAAATAAATCCTGTTTCAAGCATCCAAAGTATCTCAGACTACATGGTAGGTTAGCTGGTATTTTCTCTAATCAGTATTGAACCAGGCTCTTAAGCTCTGCTTAACTTGTTTATTGGATGCCAGTCTTGTATTTTGAAAAGGAATCAAAAGCCCCTAAATTTCCTGTAGAAAAGATAAAATATGTTTAGAGACCTCAACATAGTGTTTTATGAAACATTTCAAAGAATGTAACCTTCACCTTGCAAAAAGGATTCTGACTTCTAATCTCCAAATGTCTTTAAGTAAGATGGAGTAGACAGAAGCCCATTAAGTTCTTCACTTATTGGGTGAGCATGTTCTCATTTTTTTTATTTGTCTCTTACTCAGTGAATTCTAAATTCTGTTCTGAGATCCTGAAGTCAGAGGAAAGCGATAAAATTGGAAATTTGGAAATAATTTTTTTTGTGTAGCTGTACACAGCACATCCTTCTAGGAAGATAGACTTGTGAACTGAACTTTCTTTGTGGCAAGAAAGGCATTACAGCCAAGTCTGCCTCACTCTCTGGATGTATATGTAATCAGTAATGAAGAGATGAGAGATTTCTAAAGGAGAGTGAGAGACCTTTCTGTGGAAGATAGTTCTTGACTGGACATCAGGTGCTCACCAAGTGACTCTCTCACTTATTTTCCATCAGCAAGACAGAGGGAGAAAATGCATTGATAAGCTAGTGAGTTGTAACATCCATTACTGTCACAGGCAAAACAAATTTGGCTTGGGGAGATGAATTCAATTTATTGCCAATTATTGGTAAACAGAGTATGATAAGAAAAAATAATTAAACTAAAAACTTCTTTCCCCCACCCCTCGTTTCTTCCTGGGCTCAACTTCATTCTTAACTCATCTAACCTCCTCTGCCTCAGCAGCACAGAGGGACAGAGAATGGGGATTGTCATCATTTCATAACTCTTTGTCTCTTTGCTCCTTCCTCCCTATGCCATTCCCTTGCTCCAGCATTGTATCTCTCTCATGGGATACACTCCTTCATGAACTGCTCCAACATTAGCCTTTCATGAACTGCTCCAGTGTGGGTCCCTTCCACATAGTGCAGTCCTTCAGGAACAGACTTCTCAAGTGTGAGTCGCCCATGGTATCACAAGTCCAGAAAACCTGCTTCAGTGTGGGCTGCTCTCTCCATGGGACCACAGGTCCTGCCAGGAGCCTGCTCCAGCCAGGTTTTGCTTAGGGTCACAATCTCCTTCAAGCACCCACCTTCAGGCTCTGATGTGATGCCCTCCATGGGATGCAATTGGATCTCTGCTGCAGTGTGCACCTCCATGGACAGCAGGAGGACAGCCTTCCCTCACCATGTCCTTCACCACAGGTTGCAGAGGAGTCTCTGCTTTAGTGCATGGAGCACCTCATTCCCCCTCCTTCTTCACTGACCTTGGTATCTGCAGAGCTGTTTCTCTCATATAATCTCACTCCTCTCTCCCAGCTGCTGCCCAGTGTAACAGCCTAAATTATCAGAGGGGCACTACCACCATTGCTGATGGGCTCAGTTTTGACCAGTGACAGCTTCATCTTGGAGCCTATTGGAACTGGCTTCTTCCAACACAGGGACAGCTTCTGGTGTCTGCTCACAGAAGCCACCCATGCAACCTGTCCTGCTACCAAGACTGTGTCATGCAAATGCAATATGCTCTGTTTGCTTGAATCCCTATGTAGAAATGGGGGTCTGTTTTATATTAGGGATCTTCAACATCCAGTTAAGAAAATAATAATTTTCATAGTATGGCTCATATATTTATCCTTACCTGTACCTTCCTCTAATGTCTTTGCAGGAGGAAAAATTCAGCTTTTGACAGAATGTAGGTCATAAATGTATCTGATTTTACTGAAGTAATAGAATTCTGTTAGCACTGGAGAAGAAATTAATCAGGTGAGATGAATCCTCTGATTAAAGCTTGGCTATTGTTCATAAATTAATATTTGCCCCTGGGGAAAATTATCTATTGAATGTCACACAGAAACAAGCTATACAGGATGACAAATGGGCCTCAGTGTTCTAGTCTCACACAGGCTACCTCATCTCCTCAGTTCATACAGAGCCTCTTCATCCTCATACCTTGCAGGCCTCAGGATGTGGTCTGTCATATTTATTACACACCTCAACAATAAAAATGTTTGTTATTAAAACAAATCATAAAGCAGCTGTATGAAGCCAAGAGAGAGTGCAAACACATTTTATGGTGTTACTTTGAACTCATTTTCTGTCTATGAATCAAGTTGGAGCAGCATTTGAATACTGCTCAAGCCAGGCCTCTATACCAGAAACATGAAAATGCCTCTTATTTTCATTTCAGTTGTAATAGCTTCATTGCAATTCTGTTAACCTTGCTGTAATCTAAGGTAACTAAATTAAAAGTTCATCTGCATGCATAATTAATTTGTTTATATTTGATACTGGTACTGTCACATTATATATTAATGACATAGTAAGCTAAGGACTGGCTTAAGGATTTTGCCTACTGTATAAATTTCTTTTAAAGCAAAATAATCCCTTTATTAATACTATGTGTATTTCAGGGCTACACATACAATTTTGTTTGAAAGTCAGTCCTGGTTGTCTCCAAACCTTGAGGGAAACCATGTTTGAGTGGTAACTACAAGCAAAGTGTCAGAACATATGCAAATGTAAGTGCAGTTGCAAACATGTCTGGTTAAAATGTCTGAACATCTAATGTGTTTATGCTTATGTGATACATGTCTTCTAGCTATACACCTTAGTAGAATATTTCTGAATTTTACTTGCATGAGGCCTACTGAGGAAATAAATTGTTGTCCTTGAGCTCAAAGAAAATAGGATTTTAAATGTGAATATCTGTGTAGAGATTCTGGCAGTTAAAACAATGGGAATAGAACACCTTTTGCCAGTGAAAGGAACATGAGATTCTCAGGTCATTAACTGGTGTGTGGGTTCAGAGAAAAACATGACAGAAAAGTGACCAGAACAGATCTACCTAGTACCAGCTGTGCAGATATGATTTCAGTGATGTGATGGTGACAAAAAAAATTATGCACAAATAAACTAAATAGTATTGGTTGTTTCTTGACACAGACACTGTTCGTAATAGTCAGATCTCATTACTGAGGCCAAAAAAGAGGCAATTAAATGAGCCAAATAGAGGCTTGGCTGGTCATTTTCAATCAGGACACCTTCAATGATATAAAAACTCACCCAAATAAAAACCCTCATAAAATCAGAAGCCAAAATACACAACCAGAATGAGCATAAAGCAAGAAATTTGATTAAAGCCGTTTGCCTTACAAACGGTGGTGAAACAATTTAATGTACTTTAAGAATTCACTCAGAATGTAAACTGAGGCAGAAGAGGAAGAATGAGAAGCAATGGTCATATTTACAACCTTTATGGTTTCTTCTTATTCTGTTTATAAATTACTGGATCTGAGGTATGGATTCTTTTTTTTAAAGGTCCAGCCTGAAGACTGTCTCTTGGATTTATGCTTTGTTTGAATCCAGAAACCTCTTCTACCATGATGAATATCACAGGGTAGGACAAAAAAGAAAATCAAACCCATGCAGTGATCAACTTCATGAGTGGTCTTTTTGAATTAGGTGTTGCCTTCAGTGGTATAACTACATAGACTGCACTTTCACCTCCCTTTTCTTTTTTTGTTTCAAGCTCATGTGCATTTCTGACATCATCTGATTCCAGAGGAAACTATGTACTCTAATCCCATTGCTTTACTCCTGTGGAAGAAGATAGAGGGAGAGACAGCAAGAAAAGAAACTGCAAGGGTATCACTTCAGGGCACAGAGAGGCAAAACCAAAAGTGGAGTGCCCAACTGCTGCAGGTTCCTTACTCTGGCAAATTCACATCTGAGCAGGCAATAAAAAGGATGTTGCTACACTTAAGTGAACTGTATGAGCTACAGTAGTCATCCATGACTGCCCCATCTTATCCTACATGTGAAATAAAATGTGTGAGCTTAGAGTACCCTCACCATGTTTCACCAGTAGTTAAAGGTTGACATTAAATGATGCACTAAGCTTTATCAGGCCAGGAATACATGCATCATCAAGGGGTTGAGAATAACAGCCTGAATCACCGCACCACACTTTTCAGAAAGATAACATTTTTTAAATAATATGGAATCATTTAATTATTTCAGACTCATCTGTTCTGTGGATAACTCCATGCTATACTTAATGTGAAGGCTTCAGATTTCCTGTAAATAAAACGTACACTTTTTCACTTTTTGCATCCATTATATCTTTTATCTGCAGTATAAACTAAGGTTCCTAAAGTCCCTGTTGCCCTTATGACAGCTGTGATAGTTTAGCACGGATGTGAGGGGGGTTTTTTTGTTTATTTGTTTTTTGGGGTTTTGGGTTTTTTTTTCTTCTCTAAGGAAGTTATAGCAGATGTTGACAGCTTGGCTGACCAATTAAAGAGTTAGTCACGCCTCTGGAGACTCAGTCTTAAAATCAAAGGTCTTAAAATCAAAGGCGACTCCTTTCCGGCTGGCAAGGAGCTAACATCACCTCGTAAGTCAGAAGCTTGGTCTGGGCCCCCCCGGCCGGGCCTCCAGGGGGGCCGCTGCCCATGGGAGCGCTGCCCCGGCCGGCAGTGTCCCCTCCGTCCCCCGGCTCCTCCGATGGGGAGAGGAGGAGGAGGAGGAGGAGGAGGAGGATTGCAGGTCGGCAGTGCCGGCCCTGCGCCGGGGGCCGCGGCGGCCGTGCTCTGGGCCTGGCTGCCGGAGCCTCTGGTCCGAGGGAGGAGAGAATCTTGAGGAACTTTCTCCGGAGCTCCAGGGAGCTGATCCAAGTTTGAGTTGCTTTAGATTTGACCAGGGGCGGAGGAGGGTCACCCATCAGCGTTCCTGAGCATGCTTCCCTCCCCCATCACCTGCGCGGCCTTGAAGTTCAACACCGGGAGCTAACTTGAGAGAAAGACAGACTCTGGCCAAAGACAATTAACCCTTTCTTCCATGGAAGACAGAGTGAGTTAAAACATAGAGACAGCATGAGACAAAGTCAGCAAAAGAACTGATAAAGACTGTTGGAAGAAGGGATGGAGGAAGTGGACATTTCTGACTGAACTTCTCTGGATGTGAATTATGGAGAAATGGACTATTTCTTGTAATATAATAATGCTGTTTGGGGGAATGCAAGTTCTAGCCAAAGGGTTGTGTGTACTGATATAATTGAGATTTAACTGAGAATTTTGAATAGAGTATGTCCCCGGCTCCTGGGAAAAAATAAAAAGAGGTCTCAGCCTTTGAGATGAAGATAATTCTAGAGAGGAAGTGATTGGGCCCCGGCTCCTGGGCATAAAAGGAGGTCTCTATTTCTTTTGAGATGGAAACGATTTTAGAGATAGAAGAAGAGAATCCTTGCTTTGTACTAGAAGAGCATTCTTAAAATGGTACCCCAAACATGCGGAGGCCCATAAGCAGCTCAGAAACTGTTAAATGGGCAGGACTGCACAGAATCTGCCAAATTCCGGGTGGTTGCAGATTTGTGACATTGAGAGCCACCAGACCTTTTCTTGTGGCATGTATCTCCATAAACTCTAGAGAGGCTCCTCTCCCAGAGTGATGCAGGATTGTGTTTAAGTGGTTGCAACTGACCGAAAATCATAGTTTTCTCTCTGTGTTGAGTGGGAAAGTGAACAGTTTGTGGTAGGAGAAGGGGTTGGTTTAGAAGGTTCATTTGTTTTTTGGTTTGTTTTTTTTTTTCTTAGTGTGTGTTAATTTCTTAGTGTCTGTTTACCTTAAGTTGAGCCTGTTTTGCCTTTCCCAAATCCTATCTCCCAGAGGGAGAAGAGAGTAGATGCTCAAACCACTACAGTAAATTAGTCAAAACAGAATTTGGCAAACGTGAAACCACTACACAGCAAACATTTTGAGTCCTTTTGGGAAGAACCTGAGGGCATCTTCAAGTAATAATCCCTAGACTATTTTCTTTTCTTTCCCTACTTGATGTCAATGAAATGGCAAATAGAATAGCTAAAGGATACACGCAAATATTGTTGCTGATGGATGGGGTACATCAGCAATTCCCTGTGCCATCCAGGAGTATCAGCAAGTTTGCCCCAGAGCTCGCCCTTGGGATGACTGAACCAAGCAATCAAGGTAGATGGCAAGCTCTTTTGGCCTTGAGGCTACCCTGAGGGCTGCTCCACACAGTAACATAGACCCAGCATCTGGGACTCTGCAGGCGATCAGTGAAGCAGCCTGTGCTTTCAGAGCTGATGCTTCAGGCTCTTGGCACACCACTAATGTCTTGCTAAACACTTTCAAAGTACTCAGAAACTGATAGCAGTAAGCCTGTTCAGCTATGAGATGTGAATATATTGGGTGCAAGTGAGACAGTATTGATGACTATTTTGAAGTGGAAAAAAATAACAGATACAGAGATAAATATTGGATGACTTTGGCGCAGATTATAAAGCAGAATGAGAAAGGACCTGATCCTGTACTGGTGCTGTGTATGACTGGTACTGTCTTTGATTTTGACTTGTCCATTTCTTGCATTCTTTTACTTTCTAACTGTTAGAATATTATCTCCTGTTTGTTCAAGTCCTAAATAGCCAACTATCATCCCAGTACTTTTCCTACATATATGACTTTAAGATGTGGAAGTGAAAAAAACTTATAATTTTGCTCCAGTAGATATGACTGTTCAACAAAATCTCCTCTAGCTGGTCTTATTTGCATGCAATATGTGTAGAAGAAAAGTATGCAATGAATTTAATGGCTTTTTTCTTACTCAATATACTAATTTATGGACTTACAAACACAACATAATTTGTTCAGCAGTGCTGGAGAACAAGTTTATCAGCTCATTAAAATCTTGACAATATAAACTGCAATTAACAAAACGGAATGCAGTGTGTTGCACACTTTGTCATTCATTTAAAGGTTTCTACCTATTTGCTATAATTTGAAATGCCAGATTGCAAGAGTTTAATTAGTTTAATTGTAGTTCTTGGTGTTCCAGATGAGTTCATACTTGGACAGTATTCTAAATATTTAAAACTCTTGGAGAATTGGATGGCATCAAGTGGCTGCTGGAAAGCAAGAAGTGGTAATAATGCTATGCAGTGGCATGTGATGGGGATTTAAACAATCAAAGAAAAGTAACACCCACATATTTTTGATTAAAATTCACTTTTGGCAAATCTCAAAGCAGGCTCTCTAAAACAGCACTTCCAATTAATCCATTATGAATAATCTTAGAAGGATATTAGGCTAAATTGTTTCTCATATAATTATGGGAATTAAGAATGGATTAAAAGAAGCCCTGAGGAAAAAGACTTGGGGGTGTTGGTTGACAAGAAGCTCAACATGACCCAGCAATGTGCACTTACAGCCCAGAAACCCAAATATGTCCTCGGCTGCATCAAAAGAACTGTGACCAACAAGTTGAGAGATGTGATTCTGCCCCTCTGCTCTGCTCTGGAGAGACCCCACCTGTAGTACTGTATCCAGCTCTGGGGCCTCCAACGTGAGAAGGAAAAAACCTGCTGGAGTGAGTCCAGAGAAGTCACCAAGATGATCAGAGAGCTGGACCACCTCTCTTATGAAATCAGGCTGAGAGTTGGGATATTCAGTCTGGAGGAGAGAAGGCTCTTAGATCAGCCTTCCAGTACCTAAAGGAGGCTTATGAGAAAGCTAGAGAGGGGCCTTTTATAAGGGTGTGTAATAATTGGATAAGGGGGCATGGCTTCCAACCAAGAGAGATTAGGTATTAGGGAAGAAATTCCTGACTGTGAGCGTGGTGAGGCACTGAAACAAATTTCCCAGAGGAGCTGTGGATGCTCCTTCCCTGAAAGTGTTCAAGACCAGTTTGGATGGGGCTGTGAACAACCTGGTCTAGTGGAAGGTGTGTCTGCCCACGACAGGGGGCTTGGAACAAGTTTATGATGATATGAACCAAGGAAGTTAAATTCCCAGGGCCATGAGACATAAATGTATGGATTACTGGCAAGCATCAGACCACAGCTTTTAAATACAGAGCTTAATAGAAATGAATGTTACTTTCCCTGGCATCATTCCATAATAAAATATTTATACAAGATGCCATAAACATTTCCCCAAAGCTACTACTAATGGCTGGTTTCTTTCTATCTAATCACTGGATTTTGTTTGCTTGTGACTTCTAATCTTTCTTATTTGTGCAGAAGAATGAGTGTTCATAGGAACTTAATTTTGGAAAGCCTGAAAGTTTTCTGTTCCTCTTGTAGCTTCATTTACTACTGAATCATGTTCTTAGTTGCACCAAAGACCTAGACATAGAGAGGGATTTTTCCCCTCATTTGTATCCAATTAAAATTTTATATCTGACATGTATTTAACCATCAGTTTCCATACTTGTTACAATGTAGACCCATGAGAATACTGACAATTTTACAGGACACATATGACCTGTATTAAAAATGCAAATTACACCATGGACAAAAGGCAATTTTTGAGTAGCACCTTGCAAGCCATATTCTCATGTAGAAATGGACATGCTTTAGCACATATTTGATCAGTATTCCAGTTTTTAGCACTTGGAAATCCAAATGTTCCTTCACTGTTTACCTAAAATAATCTGAACAGATCAAACGCATTTGTAGCAATGGTCATATATGTGAAGCTGTAACCCACGAAAAGGTATGTCCTTGTGTGCCATTAACATTCTAAGAGCAAAAATATTTTCATTTAATCTGAAATATTTCAATCAAAGTTTCACTCAAATCAAGTACTCAAAGAGGGGAAGTTGCAAGATTAAAATGAATTTGAAAGCTTTGTTCTCACTTCCATTAGTTCATTTTAATTGATATTCTGTCAGCTGAATACACTACTAGAAGTGTTGACAGAAGGAAAAATAATATTTTCTGCAAATGTTAAAGAAAACACCTAGAAGGTGATTTCAAAATTCTTAATGGCAATTACTTGTAATATAATTTCTGTTCATTTAGTCAGAAAGAGAAACCTCTCAAACAAAAGCTTCTTGTCTGATTAAAGCAGTTTGAACTTTGGATACAAAATACTCCCAGTAACTCAGTTATGTACAATGGATGTACAGAATTATGTTTACACCACTGAACTCTTTGTTAAAGCTGTAGGATTAATACCCAATTAACGATATGCTACTACTTCGTTTCATCAAATTTCCTCAGCCTCATGAAGTCACTCCTTCTTATCTAACTTCACCACACCAGAATATAGGCTAATGCTTACTTTCCTTTCTCATCTAACTAAAGCTGAGGTTTAAATGACTTCAGACAGAACCTTCTTTTCTGTCACAGAAGAGCAGTGTTTGACTGAGACCTCTACGATTTGAACTGACTTTCACTGTTTGCCTATATAGCTTCTTGCAGTCTATAGCAATATCATGAGGAAAATAAAAAGCACAACACATTTTCTTGTTTTTTATAATTATTGGATGATGAAATAGAAACCTACATGTGTATTTTTTTCTTGATATGTTGGAGAACTTGACTCACTCCCGAGGAACTGAAACAATACGTCACAGACTAACATGGAACAAATTACTCCTGCTCCTCATGTTAGGGGTTGTGATTTCTAATGGAGTTTTCAGTTAATTTTTTTTCTTTTTATTTTTTTTTTTTTTAATAAAAATTTTAATTTTTAAAAAAAATATTTCCATGCAAATGTGTTTACTCCATTATGGGACCACTGAAATACAAATTATGACAATGAAGATATAAATTGGGATTTCATTTGGTGAGTAATTTCAAATAGTAATATTATCTCTGAGGAGATCATAGAAAGAAATATATTGTCAGTTTGATTGCTATTTAACTGCAATTAGTAAAACCTTTTTCTCCAGTATAAAAACAACTGTAATCCTACAGAAAAATAGGGACACGTTTCCTTTTCCTAGGGACATTTCTTTCAATTTAAGAGCAAGCTGATTCTTTTGGTACTACAATACTTGGAAAATTCTATTGCTATCAGCTGTTAAGGTGATATTGCCTACAGTTCAAGTAAGCCTCGTCTTTGTTCTGAGAAAAGTGCTTGGATTTACATGTCAGATTTTTAAGTTCATATCAAATATGAACTTCATAAGATTTGCCATGTCTCAATGCAATAAAGCTGGTATAAATTAATGTCTTTCTAACCCAATGAATGCTTTTCATTTTAAAACATCTTTGACTTGTGTCAAGATCTTTCCTCAAAAATTTGATATCTTTTTGTAACAAAGTGAATATCAAAAAGAGAAACAAAAGGGAGTTGGAGAAAAAAGAGGATACGTTTTTGAATGAAGAGGTAGATCTTTATCACTTCTGTAAATTGAGACAGAAGTGGTGAGTGGGTAGAAGAGACTTGTATGGACTTTTTAGTGCAGTTTGACAGGAAATTAAGCACCTTTATATATGCTCATCTATCATGCATTCACCTTTATCTCTTGACATGTCCTTAGTAAATGGTGACATTTGGAAACAGTTCAATTGAAGTCACTGTGTTCTGGGTAATGCTGCAAACACTGTGTGTGAAATACATAACTTGTAAATTGCATTGCATGAATACCACTACTGAAACAGCAAGCAGTATCATAACAATGGGTATCTATAACAAAGTCGAATGAGTACTGATTATTCACTTATTTTATGATAATTCTAATGGTCAAAGGCCATTGTAACCTTACTGTTCAAGATTCATAAAAATTATGTCTATGTTAGAAAGAAGACTGGAAAGATTAAACTTTTCGGTTAGCTGAAATGCATTGGGAGATAAAAGAAAACATTCATAAATTCTCTTCTCATAGCTTAATCTCACAGTTAAAGAGAGAGTTTTCCTTTATTTTAGTGTTAATTTTTTGAAGGTAAAGCCTATACTAGGGGAAAATGTCACTTTCCTCCTTTTTTCTGCAGCTGAGTTGTGAAATATGTTTAGAGCCATGTTGGGGGAGAAGGGAACCTTTAAATATTAGTAATTGTACATACATTCTACTCCTCCACTAGATTTCCTTTCCTGTGATATAGGTAAGGTCATGTCACCTGTTACACTCAATGAAGAGAAAACATATATATATATAATATATGTTATATGTATTATATATATATAATACATATATAATAAAAGCATTACAGACAGTAGTCTGACTAAGGGAATAAAATGGAAATTAAAACAATGGGTACTTCAAACTAAAAGTCCCAGAAAACACAGTTGTGGAATTTCTAGATCAAAGTATTTCAGTTTTCAGTTCTCTGTAAAAGACTTGGAAACCCTTCCCAGGGGCCGGGGTGGGGGACGGTGGTGGTCGTGAAGGGGATGGGATTATGTGGAAGAAAAAAAAACATTTTTAGGGTATTAAAATGTGAGCAGTGAAATTTTCTGATTGGCTTACACATTAAGTGTGCATGCAAATGCATATACAAGACCTTTCTTTGCCTTTAATGTTCTTAGTTTGGCACATATATCAAGATATTTTAGTAAAAGAGGGGTCCATGCCATAGGACTGCGGGTAAATTTATTACAGAATCTTTACAAGTTCTCAGATGTACTTAATTGTTGAAGAATCTTCTATCCAGATCAAGAATACTGTATTAACTGAGATTTTGAACCAAGCTATGCAGAAAACAATACTGAAGCGGCACTTCCTCATCACAGTCTGTAAAACTGATTTGAAAAAGTTTTCAGTGAGTTCCTGTTTCACAGCTTTTTTATTGTTATGTACAGTCAACTGCTCTGCACTTATGCAAAAGATATAAATCTGTGTTGTTAGAAATAAATGCAATATTAAAGATTGATATATCATGTATGTATGGTTGGTCTTTTGACAATCCAGTCTTCCACAACTTGCTATAAATGTGCACCATAACACTAGAGGAGCGCCATACATAATCTAAGACCAAGACACTGGCTCATGACTCACACAGCCTTTCACACACATGAATGCAATTGTGCAGCAGTCCTACACTTTCTTTCCTGATGGCAATTTGATCAAGCTGACAGTGATGGTCACTACGTCAGAGTGAACAGTAGGCACTGGGGTATATATTTACCAGCATAAAACATCTACCAGAGCCTCAGGGTGGTCATGTCCTTCTTACTGGCAGCCATTCCAGCATAACCAATCTGTTTTGCTGAGTTGTTGCACACTTTGAAATGTCTGACAGACTGAATCCTTATTACTAGCCAAGAGTCAGAAGAGGAATAGGAGCAGCTGATGTGGTATAAAGATCAACACAAATGTGATGTTAAATCTTGTGAGCTCTAATGCGAGCACATTAGCGAGTAGGTTCACGCTGACTGCACGCATGTTGAGATGTTGAATGCAGATTACACATTGAAGTATCACTTGTTGTATAGTGGTATAACATTCCAACAGTAGGAAAAAAATACTCAGCAGAAAGTAGGCACTTTCATTTTTTCAATTACCTCAGCAAATCCATATTATTATTCATAACTTTATGCAAATATACTACAAACTATGTAAGTCCAATGTGCAATAGAAATAATATTTATACCAATAAGCGAAATACCTCTGCCCCATGAAAAGTAAGACTTATACCCAATTGGTATGAACAAATGAAAACAATAGATTTCTGAAGAATGCAAATAACCAGATATATAGACCAAGATGCAGTGAAGAAGACAAGCCTCTGCCGAAGAGAGAGACCTAGTGAGCTGATCATCTGCATTGCACCTTCTCAACTATAAAAGAAAAGGTGTTTCGCAGGGACTTGGACTGCCTACTTTACTTTGGCAGCCAAGTTTGTTGAATGCTAAGGGTAATGGATTACACTTAATTTTTTTTTTCTATATTTTCTAAGTTTTTGTAACAGATTAAGAAAAAAGTCCATATCTAGTCCCATTTATCCAGCTTTTACTCTGGTAGGGCGATGACACCCATTGTAACATTTCTTATGAGTACAGTAAGTCTCAGAAAATACTAATTAGAAAAAGCACAATCTGAATCTTTATGGCTTTGTGTATTTCCAGTGTGGGTTTCTTATTAACCTGGTCTTGCCATTTGCTAAGCAACTCAACCTAAGATAAACAGTATGTTTCCTTATATGGCATGTTTTTCCCTTTCTATATCTGTATATGCACACCACAAACTGTTTTTTGAGTGGTCTGCTATAAAAATAGGGACTGATAGGCTGCTGTTAAGGGTTATTAAATAAAGGGGAGAGAAATGCCAATTCAGGATGCTACAAAATCATGGATGGAGATAATAAAGAGGACAATTTTTTAACCTTCAGCTTAAAAGAAAGTATGCCAAAAATAAACTACAACAAAAATTGTGAGGAGAATTCTTACAGGAAAGTTACAAAATATGGGTCTTTTAATTTTTTTTTAATATTAGCTTAACATTTGTCCTCCTTCACTCCTTCTCTCCTTATTCAGTTTTTATAACTTGCAGTTAGTTTAAAATTAAACTATCTTCTAAAGTCTGAGAAAATGTCACTGCATTTGATCTACAAAGCATCCAGCCTGCCTCAGAATGATGTATAAATAACATGGAGGTCTAATTGTGTGCTCAACCTCAAGAGATGTCAGAAGGAGCATAAAGATGATTCTAAAGTTATTTTTATTCTGTTTAGATTTTGCTTTGACTGAGAACAGATGGTCTGTTGTAACTATCTTTTTGAATGAGCTGAATGTCTACAGGTTTGAAAGTTTATGGTAAGTCTCCTTGTTATACACTGCATGAAGGAGAGCTATAGAAAGAACTGTGCAAGTACAGTGTAGTTTCTGCACTAGGTGAATCCTCTGCTGAGGTGTTAAAACATCTTCATTACACTGCAATGATATACATGGGGCAACTATACAAGGCCACATAGTTCTTTAAAGACCCAGAAGTGCAGGTGGCCCTGTTTGTCACGACAAATAGGTGCCAGAGATGAGAAGCCACATGGAGGCCTGTTTTCCAGCTGGAAGATTTAAAAGGCTTCCAGTCAAAAAGAGGATTCATGCAGAGAGTAGCTTATTAGCTAGAGGACAGAAGAGACTAGTTGCCTGATTCAAAAGATTGTAGAAATTGCTTTCGTTTCCCCTTCTCTAGAGGGGATGGGATTGTTCTCTCTGTTAGCTTGATGGTTAATCAAAGTCATGTGTATTCTGTAGCTGAATTACTCTGGTACTCATAACAGGCTTTGACCAGTGAACAAACACTGCACCACAAAGTTTTGAATCAATATGTTTTAACTCAAAGAAGATTAGTCACAGAGGCTGGTTTTCCTGGTTTGTTTCTCTCACTGCGTTTTCTTTATACTCAACACAGAAACAAAGCCTCTTTCAGAAAGAGCTTAGAAAATATCTGTTAGGCTGGTTCAGTCATCCTTGAAGGACTTGCTTTTCTTTCTAAGGAAGGTCATTAGATTACTTGTCACCTTCAGCAGAAGAACATCTTTTCAGATACCTTTCTCTGTGTAAACTGCTCTAAGAAATGTGGTGTTAAATATTTTGTCAATATTAGAAATCTCATTGAAGCAAAATTCTGTGCACTAAACTTAAGCCTTGCAAACTGCTGTCTGTATCTTTCTGTTCAAATTCATAAAAGTCTTCAATATTGTCTAAAGGAAAACACAATTTAGACAAATCATTGTAGCATTCATTGTAATATTATTCAATTAGCATTCATTGTAGGATTATGAATATAGAAATATTTCAATATTCCATACAGTCCACAAAAGAGTTGTGCTGTGGGTTTTTCTAGGTGGGGGGGAAATGACTAGCACTAAAACTGTTGGTTTTATTTCAGTGTCCCAGCTGATTACTCTTATCCTGTTTACCTCCAGCAGGAGGCAAAACTTAAAGGTTACGAGAAGTAGGAGGAAAGCAAAAGCACCTGAGGAATCAGCATCAGATTCTACATGACTTCATACAATTTAACACAATTTCTTAGTTTAGAACTCTTCTCATTGGCGAACAACACATAGTCCCAAAGCTAGGTGCTATGATATTTTTCTCTGTCTTTTGACAGAGAAGTTCCTTTTCTGTGGATGCCGCACAATATTCCTATCATAAAGCCCTCCATGTGAGACTAGTTCTTTTGTGCATGAATTGCTATTAATCCTTGGTGACTTCAGCAGTTTTTCCAGAGATCCATAAAGTAAGTGCATGACCATATGAAATTCTGCAGGTTTTTTGCATGTTTGTATAATTGATTTCACTGGCCTTCTCTGCACCATATTGGTAAAAAATCTATGATGTAGGCCTCAATGCATATTCCATTCTACCATATTTCTCCATCTGAATACATGAACTTCATTCTTTTCACCTATTTCAATGGGAATCTGTCAGAGACTTTAGTACTGATGTAAAATATATATTTAGCAGTTGAACCAAAGTTTGTAAGAGTAAAAACTGTCTGTGACACATTTTGTTTTGACTGAACTATTCTCAGATACCACCTGACAGATAGTAAAACCTTACTATTTTCTGAATATGCTTTGGCAACATGCCTTTATATTTTCTTCTTTCATGGTCACAAATATCTGCTGTTTTCTGTCTGTGTGGAGCTCAATTATCTCTCTTCCCTTTCTCATTCTGCCTGCAAATGATTCTGCCATTTGATCTTTCCTTCCTATGTTTGTTTCCTTCTTTTCTACTCTTTTGTCTACTGGGCTTTTTTGTATGTGTTCCTTTCCCTTTCCCTTTCCCTTTCCCTTTCCCTTTCCCTTTCCC